>OU503038.1:2400635-2417959 GCA_912172775.2 Fraxinus pennsylvanica | reverse complement strand
AATATATTTAATTTACATTTATTTATTCTATTAGAATCTTGACCTGAAGTTAAAACCGTTGAGATGGCTTATCAAGGACGGTTGTACCACTGTTTCAAAGGAATATGCAATTCTGGATTTTAACTTTGAAAACAAGTGTACTCGCCAGATGATGTTGCAAAGAAGCATAAAAGAAGGAAGTACAAGTATACATTCACTTGTGCAAATAATAGGCGAGTATTTAAACTATTTACGGTTTACTATAATATTTCATTTTCTGCTTACTTTAAATTTATATTTATAATACTAATTTAATCAAACGTAAAATTCTTCAAGCCAAACTGTGCATTTTTTTGCTCAAATATATAAAATGCTTCATTTTTGGATATCCAATAGAATCAGTTTCTCAAGATAGGATGACTATATACAGATGAAACATTGAGGTAGACATTTGCTATAATGAATACTTTCTACATCCTCGTTTATCCCGCTATTAATGAATAATCATATTTGCACAAAAATTGCGAGAAATATCTGTTACACTCATTTGATTCATACTAAAGAACACAACTAAAGAAACTACCATAGTACAGTTACAAACAAAAAGGTAACATATGAAATCAATTGTCTTTCGTGCTCACATGTCAAATGTCCACATTTTGAATAGCCTTATGAGCACATATATATAATTAAGACTATTAGAGTTTGAAAATTTTTTCATATTTCTTGCGACACCTGTAATTCACTTCTTTAATGTTTATATTTTTGGTGTTTGATTTGATCTTTGTGTTATGGGTGGAAGTCTTAACATCTCGTTTGAAGTCTCAAATGATTTATTCACATGATAACTATGGTGAGTTTCTAATGACTTCATTGCTTTATTAAAAGCATGTTTAGCTAAGGTTAAAAAAGTTCTTTGTGCTAAATAAGCTTAGATATACTATTTTTCCTAACCTCTTGTTCAAAAAGTTAATAATTTACTTATAGTTAAGCTTTTTAAGCTTAGCAAAAGTTGTTGACAATTTTTTATTAACGATAACTTCCAAAACTGTTCATTTTATTTATGTTTTACATGTTTGTTGTTTAAATTCTAATTTAATTATAACTTGATATTCTTACTTTGTAGCCATATGACCATTGATTACATGGGCCTTCTCATTCTAGACAATGAGTGGTTTTCAGTTATAGGCTAAAACTGCTGCTTAATCTGCTGAATTAGTGTTTAAATGCAAGAATGCAGATTATGTAGATAGCAAAAAAGTGGAACATAGTCTGAATTATTCGACGAATTTGCTAAAAATGTACTTTCTTCTAAGGTTTTCCTTTTTATTTTGATGATGTGTATAGTTTCTAATCTAGTCAACTTACATGGGTTGAAAATTCATTTGATAAGATGCATACAGAGTTGGCTATTGTGGCAAAAACTAACTACCTGAGGCACAAAATGTGAAGAATGCTAACAGGTGTGTTAATTATTTTTCCTAATGCGCTTTAATTATTTTTCCTAATGCACTAAAGCTTATTTCTCATAATTTTTTTGGCTCATTCCATATTGTGTGTTCTTCTTTTACTTAATTTTCTAATATTTAATTGTATAATTTTTAATTTTTAGTACTTTTTTATTCCTTTTTTCATGTATGATGGACAATTATATTTTATTGAGATCGTTGTTTCTCTTTTATTTCAATATTGTTTGGTATGCATAGTAAATTTAATCATATATTTCTTACTCCTGTAAACCTACAATCTTTATCAATGTCAAACGTTTCTATTATCATCTACATACATGTAATATTTTCAATTTTATTTTTGTCAAGTTTCTCTGTGCAGTAATATCAGTTTCTGAAATAATCACCTCGTTAGATGGAGCAGTAGTGAAACAATAATATGCATCCAAGACTCTTGAATAATCCAATAAATCTTAAATTGCTTTTTTTTTTCATAACTACAATTTCTACACTAGTAAAAATACAACAAATACAAAATTCGTGCAACGCACGTGTCAACGACTAGTATTGATGGTGAAAGGAACTTTGGTATTTCGTTGGGTAAAAAACACAGAGGTGCTACTTGTCCTATTGGAGGGTGGTGCCCCTGGTTTGACCCGGGATTTAATCCCAGGACCACCAGTTTTGTCCAAAACACTATTGGTCACCTAAGCCCATGTTTGGTTGGCATTTTTTTTTTTGTTGGGAAAAACAATGTTTTGAACAGTAAATTTTTGGAGAATATGTGATTAAAAAATAGATTTTTTTTTAGATTCACGTGTAGAATATTTGAATGTGTGATAGAAAATGAGTATGTCAAAAAGAGTTTTAAAAAAATGAGAGACAAACATGAGCTAAATTTGCCTTTGGGTATATGGGTGGTAATGTTCATTTTTTTTCTTAACATTATAGAAATTTTTAGATACTTATTACAAGGGCTCTCTATGGGCTTGTTTAGGAGTTTCGTCACATTGGCTATAAAAGTTTTTTAAAGTATCGATTTTGAATGTTTATGACTGGATCGATTTTGAGTGATTTTAGTAACAATTTTTAAAACTATTCAACATATTTGGGAGTTTATTATCCACCAGTTCTGAAAGTTTTTTTTTAAAAAATAAAATCACATATATGTCCCTTAGTAAAATTTTCAGTTGATAGTTTATTGTATGGTTGTTTATTCATAAGTGATATTTTACTTATGAGTAACTTTTTTACATATAATTTAATATTTAACTTTAAAAATTAAATAAAGTTAAGTATTTACTAAATTTTTAAGTTAATATTGTTTACTTATAAGTATCTTTATAAATTAATTTTATACTTTTAAAATAATTTTAAGTGATTTTTTTACTTATAAGCAATTTTTTTTTTTTTTACATATTAGCACTTTTTAATTAAAATGTAATTTTTCTTATCTTATAACTAATATTTTGCTTATATGTATTTTTTTAATTACAGTGTAATTTTTTAGTTATAATATATTTTTTTATTTACGAATTAGTATTGAAGAAAATATATTGGTTAGAAATAATTATTTTATAGTAGGTAAAATTAGAAGAAAAATGCCAAAACTTATCGATTTGGTATGTTGAGTGAACCAGTCAAAATTACATTATACCGATTTTGGATGATTTTTAAACCATCCAAATCGGTGTTTAAAAAAATAGCGAGCACCGATTTTTTCAACCTCTCATAAACGGTGCCACTAAAAACTGGTAAAAAAATAACTCCCAAGCAAGCCCTATGAGTTCTCATATTTTGATGATATATTACTAACCTTCTCACGAGTTGTTACAATCCTGAATAAAAGCCCTATATATATATATAATTCAAAAATCGACCCGACTAGATTCAATACCAAAAGTCGACTAGATACAAAAAAGACACTTATCAATATACAACCTCAAAATTAGTCCACCACAAATTTAGTTTGTTGGGTCTGGTGGTGATTCGATGGTCTAGCGATAGGCTAGTGTGTCTGTAGCTTATGGTGGTCAAGTGGAGTTGCAACACTGCACCTACTAGGCTACTATGTACGACAAGCATTTCTTGTGATTGAGGATTTTGTTTGTGAATTTTGCCCTTGTTTGAGCCTCATTATTGTAGGAAAATGTATTATGGAATGGGCAGTGCTACACCATCCACCGAATGGGTTACAGCCTGGCGACATGGCTATTTGTTTTGAAAAGTCAAAATCTCGCCAAATTTATTATATATATGTTTAAAAAAAGTAATGGAAAGGTGGCATTTTACTTTACCCTACCCTATCATTCTTCATTTCCAATTGCAAACCCTTTCCTCTCTATAGAAATGGAACCTCGTGCTTTTTCATTCCATTACGTCGGCAACGTTGACACCGATGTCGACCCTATGGTAAACCCAACATTCTTACCCCCATCTTTTGCGGTCAAAGCAAAACAATCGTTTTATGGAGAAGTAGCCGACGACTCCCATGACGACAACTTCAACGCTAGCGACAATGGGTACGATTTTTCCAGCTTACTCTTCTTCCAGCTGAAACATTTATTTTTCCAGCTTACTTTTCAAGTTTCTTTCTCTCTTTATTATTATTATTATTATTATTATAAAAAAAATAGTGATAGATCTGTTGACATTTACATTAATGGTTGAACTTTGTTATAGTTTAGATTGTGTTTGTCACAGCATGCCATTAACTGCAAAACAATGAAATTGAGGAATGAATAACGTGTTGGACTCATATCTTGTGCGTGCAGGTTGATAATTAATGGGGATTTTTTTGTGTCCAAACATTTTTTCCTGGCTTACTTTTTTTATTACGGGAAACAATAAGGTGATATTATTTTAGATTGAATTACATAAGAAAGCGTCCATGCCAAATCTTCCTAATAGAAACCGAATGCTTTATTTATGCACATCACTCTCAATTAATTTCTTTTTACAGTTTTAATTCTATATTTCAATGGTATTGTGCCAACAATTCTAATTGGTTTTTGTCAATTTTTTTGTGAAGGGATATTTGGAAATTCTTTCATTTGAAGATGACAATCCGAATGATAAGATCTCATGGGAAGGAACACACATTACTGTGCCTAGTGTTGGAATGAAGTTTAAGTATGAGAGGGAGGTGTTTGAGTTTTACAAAACCTACGCTTACCAAATCAATTTTCCTGTGAGGAAAAGAAATTCGAAGAAGGGTGATGATGGGGTTTTACGTTATGTAACTTTTACGTGCAGTTGGGAAGGCCATCGAACCAGTGGAACAAATGCAGATTTGAAGCCTCAACCAACCATCCAAACTGGGTGCAAAGCGAGATTGATAGAATGTTTTGAACTTTATGGAATTTGGCGTATTAACACTATTCATGTGGAGCACAATCACATAACAAGCCTATCGAAATCACGGCTATATCGATGTAATCGCCAAATCAGTGTACGAATTAAAAGACAACTTGGAATAAATGACATCGCTGGTATACCATTGCATAAAAGTTTTAACTCAGCCGTAGTTGAAGCAGGTGGTTATGAGAATATTTCATGCGTTGAGAAGGATTGTAGAAATTTCATTGACATAGTACTTCGATTAAGACTTGGCGAAGGAGACGCTGTAGCAATACAAACTTATTTTTTGAGGATGCAAGCAAGTAGTCATGGCTTCTATTTTAGTATAGACTTGGATGAGGATACCCATTTGAGGAACATTTTTGGGCATATAATAGATGCATACAAGCGTGTAAGGAATGCGGTGATGTAGTAACATTTGACACCACGTACTTGACTAACAAGTATGAAATGCCTTTTGCTCCTTTTGTTGGGAAAACTATCATGGACTATCAACTCTACTTGGATGTGGTTTGGTCTCATCTGAGGATACAAGCATTTTTTGTATGGCCATTCAGAACCTGGCTTGAGTGTATGCATTATTAAGCTCCAAATGGAATTATTACATATCAAGATCGAGCTATGTAAACTGCAATTGAAATCATGTTTCCAAACACAAAACATAGATTGTGCTTGTGGCATATCATGAAAAAGTTACTAGAAAAATTAGCAGCCACGGTTATAAAGGTTCTATTCTTTCTGTTGTGCATGAGTTGGTGTACGATGTGTACAGTTACAAGAAAGTTGAGCAAGGTTGGAATAAGATGCTGGAAGATTATGAATTGGTAGAACGTTCTTGGTTGACTAGACTATACAATGAGAGAACTCGATGGGTGTCATGCTATTTGAAAACTTAATTGTGGGTGGGTATGTCAACCACTCAACGAAGTAAGAGCATTAATGCATTTTTGATGGCTATGTTCATTTGAAAACATCCCTAAAGCAATTTGTAGAGTAGTATGAGCATGCATTGAGAAGTAAAGTTGAAAAGGAGGTTCATGCTGATTTCAAATCATTTTCGCAGATGGTCTCATGTGCGATAAGGTACGAAATGGAGAAGCAATTTCAATCAGTGTACACAATCGCAAAGTTCAAGAAGTTCCAAGAACGTTTAACCGGAAAGGTATTGTGAAGTCTTATGTACTCATGATTCATACTTGCATACTATGTACGAAATACATGAGGACATCATTTTGAATGAATGTATGAAGACAAAACTATTTGAAGTGCTCTTCTGCAGGGATGAATTTGAATTTGAGTGCAATAGTCATTTACTTGAGTTTAGAGAAATTATTTGCAAGCATGCAATCGTAGTTTTGGCTTGAAACCAGGTGAAATTAGTACTTGAAAAATACATATTGAAGAGATGGTGGAGAGATGTAAACAGACTGAGCACGAGGGTTTCGATTAATTACGATGGTTGGATCAGTACTTCAGACCAAGTTAGATATGAGCAAATGTGCGGTGTATTTACCAAGTTAGTTGATTTGATAGCACATGATGAATAGCGATCGAAGAAAATTATTGAGTGGATTGAATTTCAAACCATAGAGTCGTCCATGTTGAAGTCTAGGATTGAGGTCTCCCAAAGCTTTGATAAGCAGGAAAGTGTGCTAGCGGAATCATCTTCGACCCGAAATATTCGAAAAGCAAAGGAGCTCCAAAAAAACTTCGTCGAAAGGGACATTTTGAAACTAGTTCAAAGAAATCAAAAAAAATGTCAAAAGATTTGATTTTTTTCTTTATTTTCATTTGTTTGTGACCGTTATTGTGTAATCATAAAATCATTAGTTTTTTTTTCATGCCGCATAGGAGCCGACAAAGTCAAGTACATTGAAAAGGCATAAAAAAAAAGATTTGACTACATTCAATGATCAGGCAAATGAGCTTTACATTGAATTATAACAAGTTATTTAAGTTCAGTTTTGAGATGTTTGTAATTGACATTACCAATTTCATTTTGTAGGATGTTCAATTAAAAAACATCACTCATCACAGCCATCAACAAGTCGGCACACAAGAGAGCGTGCCCCGGTTATGATTTTGGGATCTAAAATAGCTTCAAATTGATACATTTCTTGGATGATTATTTTGTTAAGCTATTGTATTGGCAGTACTTTTTGTAGATTCGCAGGATGTTGGGATCTATTTTGATAAAATTTGTATGTTCAGCTATTGTATTGGCAATAATCTTTATTTTGATAAGAATTTGTATTGGCCTCACACTTGTGCAATGCATTTTGCCATTAACATTAAAGCATTACATTTTCATTAACATACAATCACCAAAGATAAAATATTCAATCACCATCCCATTACATCGAAGTTCATTGAACATCTTCCGAATCTCATTTTCCTTTGCGCATTGTTATGATGTTGAGGGAAATCTCAATGTCCTTTTTCTCAGCTATTTTTGCACATGTTTCCAACATACATGACAAATCATCAATGGGTTCACTACCATTGGTGATGCCACTTGATTGACCTTCATTTTGCAATGGATATGCTACGTCAAGAGGAGATTTATTCCAGTCGAAAAATTGACGGACGTCGTGGGTACAACAATAGAACAAACGTCCTTTGTTATCGGTTTGCTTTTCCACCTCTTTCCATTTAACATAGCTTTGGTCACAGTTTGGGCATCTTCTCTTTCAGGGGCAATCTCATAACATGTGCCCTGACCGTCTACATGAATGACATATCCCTTTATTCCTTCCGGCCATCGAAGAATGCTAATAGAACTACAAAAATTAACCACATCACAATAATCTCCAAATCAACAATTAAATGTAAATGCAACAATTTTCTCCAATTGACATATAATCTCACGTAATTGAGAAAAACAATTAACACATAATGTCATGCAACTACATTTCTACATTTACTATGGAGGGGAGTTGCTTCAAAAAATAAAAAAAATAACAATTTTGCAGTAATATTTCCTCAGAAAGATGAATTCGATCAAAAGAATACTTTTGCAACTACATCTCACTAACTGTAGTATTGGATAATCTATTTCATTCAAAAATAAGCAACATAATAAAGCAATAAAATATATAAACTACTAATTTCAAAAGCCCAAAATGAAGATATGTTCAAAAACATACATTTTCCGGATGTAAAGTTGTCGGGTGTAAATCAACAAGAAAATGTATAAACTACTCGTTAAAAACCCCCCAAAATGAAGATCTGTAGAAATAAATCAAGAAAAGATTTATTCCACTCATATAAAAAGCATACATTCATCGTGGCGGATGTAGATTTGCCGGATGTAGAATTGCCACTAAGAGGTCTTCAATACGGGCTAAAATGTGCAAGGGGAGAGACGGGAGAGATTATCTGATTTTGGGATGGGTTTTGTTTGGGTAGGGTTTGAATTTCAAATGGATTTTACCAATTTCTCACGAGATTTTAGAGTCAATATATTTTTATCAATCTAAAGCGCCACATTAGTAGGCCGCAAATGCTTCTATATGTTTTAATGTACAAATAGAATTATCCTTATGGAATAGTTTTTTTTTTTTTTTTTCAAAAATGTGTGATTGAAAAAAAAAGTTTTCGATTTACATGTAAAAATATTTTATGGAAGAATGTGGGTTGAAAATAAGTTTTGAAAAAATGAGTTTTTAAAAAAATGGGACCCAAACATAGGCTTTATGGACCGTGTTGAAATATTTAGTGGAAATTTTGGTGTGGAGAGATTTGGGGGAAACTTTGGTAGAGACTGCGCTAGATGTGATGAAAACTAAACAGTGGTAATTATATAAAACTATAGTTTTTAAGATCAAATTTCAAAAATCAGATATAAAGTTTATTTATACAAAAATCAGATATTAATTCAAATATTTAATATTATTAATACCACGAAAATTCATCATAATCCCTAATTACCAAATTTAATCCAAATCCTAACATTTTCTTTCTCTCTCTTCCTCTTCCATCTTTCTCCCTTCTCTCACACCCGCTGATTACCTCTCTCCCTTCTTTCTTTATTCTTACCGCCGTTGAAAGGCCGCCATTGGAAGATCACGACCGAGCAGCACTCACAGCAGCACTCACACCGCTGTGCGTGGTGCTGCGTCATAGCACTACTATGCATCAACGATGACGCCGCTTGCGTGTGACGGTGTCGACTGAGCAACATCGTGATTCTGCCTCGCTGAAGCTCCACTGTATGTTGCGACACAACTTTGCAACAGTCGGCACTGGTGTTGATGACAGCACAGTGAGCGCTAGCGTCTGACGGTTGCGAACGGTAGAGTTGCTCGATGTTGGTAACGGTAGAGTTGCCTGGTTTTAAAAAAAAAATTATTTGATAAATATATTAACATAAAACTATTCTATTTTTAATTAAATAATCAAATTTCGTGCAATAAAATGTCATAAAATAATTTTTCAAAATTTCAAACCAAACTTGTTTTCTATTTTTATGTTTTGAGGAATAATTTTTCAAAATGAAATACAATTTAATATTCTTAAAATGGACATTCAAAATAGAAAATTGAAAATGAATTCAAAACTTAAAACTGAAATACAAACCAAACGGGCTCTAAGGGTTTGTATTTCCCAAAAATAGGATTGCACTGTAATAGTTAAAACCTTTTTTTAATGTTATTAAATAAATATTATTTGTTTGTTTGTCTTTAAACAATTCTTGTATTTTTACTGAGCACGCATCGAGTACCACTGATAACACTCGGAGTTTGTTGCTTTTGTAGAGAAGTATAAAGTGAAACTACTTATATCTCAATCGACAATAGATAAAAGTTGGTGTTTTGTTGTCTTCAGGTCCTAGGATCGACTACTATACGGTTAATTGCAACCGTGACAAGTGGGTCTCGTGAGTAGTTTCTCTAATACACTTGAAAGTATATTGGACAGAACCATTATGTGTAGAATTTGAATCTATAGCATGGTCTTGTCAAATATAAAACGCCACAAGTGGACAACATGCTTGATTTTCTGTTTTCCTCTCGATGTTCTCTCACTGATAGGTGTAGGGTTTTTTGTTACCTTCTCATGTAGGAAAATCATCTAATATTAGCAAATTCCACTTATTAAATGAATTGGCTTGTCAACTTCTAAAAACAACTAAAGGGGATGAAAAAAGATAGCTATATATATAAACAATGCCAGACTATTAAAAATTACACAAAACAATTGAGATGTTCCAAGTATATTGGATGATTCGAAATGAAATAAGTTGCTAATAAATTGAAGTCAATGTCAACAATTAATTTCAATTACACATTTAATTAGACTTGCATTTTTTATCAACATTTTCCATCATTTTTTTATATCAAAAACTGCTTAAATTTTATCGAAAACTTTGTCACAAAACTTTTTCCATCATTATTTATTTATTTATTTATTTGTGAGACATTGATGCAGGAGCGTCCGAATCAGATAACACGTTAATGACCCTAAAGTATTACGAGTTAGCAGATCGGCGCAATGATGGCAAGTGATCGCGTAACTTTGGTAATTGAGTCGTGTTTCGGTAATATGACCATAACTTTGACTACAGTTATCGGAATCGCGATTATGACCACAATTCGAAAAGCTTGTTTTGGCTCGCACGTCTTGGCCACCCAGCTTTGCTCGGTGTGCCCTTTTCAACCTCAAATTTCGCTACTTCCGAATTGTTAGTTTTAGTTAAATTTTGCTATTTTTAGTAATATGTCGATTGCAAGTTAGGAGATGGTTGTTAACCCGATTTGGGCTAGATTTTTCACAGACTACTTATTTTATTTCGTATTTGTGTTTGGCGTGATTTTTGAAAATTTGCCATTTCTGGTAAAATTCGAATTTTTGCTATAAAGTTCGACTTGTGGACTTATTTGAATCATTGCGTGATATAATACAATTCTTCAAACTTCAGTGACGTTTTCTCTCTGTTTTCGGCGTTAATATTGTGTTCTTCCCTGTGAAATTGTTAGTAGAACTAGCCTGTAGAATAATCACTATTTTGCACGGCGTTAGACTTGGTTTGAAATTATTATTGGAATTTTTGTCTGATTTTACGAAATAAACTTACATGTTTATGTATGTTTAATTTAGTTTAGATAATATGATTTTTTTGAATTTCACCCTTTTTATAAGGATAAAAATCATATAATGAATGATTTGTGAATATTGATGATTAATCACATACTATCACGGTCTTCCGTGCCACTCGAAACCATGGAAATATTGCTCCAGACATTTTCTAGTATGTCATTAGTGGTCCATATAAATTTTAGGCGGTTCTATAATAAGGTAATTCGAAGTGAAAAAGATAGTGCGACTTACTTGACAGCTCGGAAAAGAGTTTTGAGTAATAAACCTAGTCTTGATAGTTATAGCGATACATTGAAGCAAAAATTGGAAAAATCATCAGCTTAACATCTATGTTTTTCTTGTTCTTTCTGTGAGTTGTTCAAAGAGTAAAAATTGGTAGGTGTCGTAAATCTTACGACATTGTTTCTCCTATGATACTTGATGGTTGGAAGAGTGCGATTCTAAAATCTAATCTTATTTGTAGCTACAGTAGGAAATAACTAAAATTAATACCGAAGAAGAGTATGTGAGGATTTTACATTCTACTATAGTATCAACGAGAGTTAATCTTTGAAATTAAGCTCCAATGTGCTCTCTATTTTAATTTTTCAAAAATAATGAGTAGGTTTGGATCTCGAAATTCACTCTCTATTTGTAATTTATAATGCTTGAATTTTCAAAAGTTATAAATATTGGCGTTCCATTTACTGAATTATTCAAACATTATTTAATTTTTTTGGTCATTGGCAATTTAAAATAAAATATTATTTAAAATATGGAAAAGTGATAATTGTGTTTTAAAAATATAACAAAGATCTAAAATAGAGGGTTTGTTGGAGTGAATAAAAAAAAAAAATGCATTTTTTAAAATAAAAACACTCAGTTATGCTCTAATAAGAATATCTATTTTTGACTCTTTATTTTACTTTTTTGAATGCTTTTTTTCAAAAATAATTTATTAACTTTTATTTAATATGTCAATGGTAAATCCACTCAACTAATCACGGAATATATTTAATATTTAATATATAGTTTAAAAGTTTGCGGTAATAATATAAGTAATGATAGGGGGTGTATTGGGCTCTTCAACTAATCACGGAATACCATGTTTAACAATTTTATCAATTACAATATTTCCACTTGCGATTAAAACTTCTTGAGGTGAATCTTAATCATTAACTCATTTTAGACAAATTTAAGAATTGCCTCCTACAAGATTGGTTATTCCCATATCCTTCATGAGTCAAGTAGGTTTTGAAATTTAAGTAATGGAATTTCCTTGAACTAAATTTTAAGATGAAAATTATTTCATGTATCATGTTTTCAGCTTTAAAATTATTTGTAATTAAAATGAATTTTGTTGACTCTTCTAAAACTGTAAGTGTAAACGTCTTCAACAGCAATAAACTCTACTTAAAAAAAAATGTACACTTGTTTTGGGATCTCGATTTTTAATTCATTTTATGCTACTTTGAATAAATGGTTTTCATTAATCATACAAGAAGATAAATGTCACATGTTCACACGATATATTTGTCCGAAAGATTAGTTGAGAACATGTGCCCTAGATCATGTAATTTGTCTTAACCCTGCATAGATGAGTATTGAGTGACTCAACCTTGACGTATAAGGAGAACTTTATTGTTGTGAAAGGAAGATGATACCGGATTAATCCAATACCAAATTATTGGAGAAAATAATAGATTATAGCCACAATATGAAATAATTGATCACAAGAACAAAATAATTTATAGATAATGAAAATTTTATTATAATACGGAGAAATAATACAAAAATTTGTATTTACAATGCTTCTAACTTCTACTAAATTATAATGAAGATCCCATTATATATAGGAAACAAATAGGGAACGCTTCAGTCTTAATAGTAGAGTTGTAGTTAAAGTAAAATGCAAGAAGCGCCACTCTCCGAGCGTCGTAGCGCCACGGCCGACACCTACCTGTTACAATATTATGTTGTCGGTGCCTAGGCGGCTCGTCTCCATCTCAAATACTTTCCAAAATATTTTTTTTTCATTTTAAAGTCTTCTTCAAGTCCAACATAAATTTCAACTCTCAATTGAGCTTCCAACTAGAATTTCAATTAGAATTTGTCAAGTAAACTTGAATAGGATTCAACAACAGCATTCTAAATAGATTTTTTCTTAATGTGCACTTTAATTAGAACTCTCAATTATCTTTAACAAAGAAATCGGGCCACACCGAACGGTTATTCCTAGAAGAGTTGAGAAATTTTACATTATTAAATCGATTTTTACATTGATGAGTTACTCTATTGGTAGATTGAACGAAGTCGTACCTTATTTTTAACTCCTATTTCCTTTCGGCAACATGGAGAGTTTGATGGAGTGTCAGGAATAATTGATTTTCAGTTTCTTGATAGTTTGTCTTTTATGTTGTTTACGGTTTTAAGGTTTATACACTTTATACAGTCGCTTTGTAATCTTTACTTGATATTGAATAATAGAATACACTATGTTTAATAGTTTTATCAATTGCAATATTATCTGCTTGTGATTAAAACTTCTTTTGGAGGGATCGCAATCATTAATTCATTTTAGACTACTTTAATTAAAGGGAGAAGTCAAATAAAAGAAGTGCCTCTTACAAGATGGGTTATTCATATATCCTTAGTATACCAAGCAGTATTTGAAAGTTAAGTCGTTGGAAAGCTGAGTTTTTTTCCCCTTCATGTATGTTAAGAATTGTGGTTCCATCTTAAAAGGTCAACATTATTAAGAGGAGTAACTCAATCCTTTATAAATTGGTTTATGTTTATATCTTTATTCGATGTGGGATTGTATCCCTTAATATGCCCCAGCAAGATGATGGCTTGTTTGAGCAGACCAATTTTGAAATCCGTATGCTCATTTTTGGAGTCTTAATCGGATCGAGTTGCTCGTTAGAGTTTAATGAGCTCTAATACCATGTTAAGAATTTGGGGTTCCATCTTAAAAGGACAACCTTATTAAGAGGAGTAACCCAATCCTTTATAAATTTGTTTATGTTTACATCTTTATTCGATGTGGAATTCTATCCCTTAATAATGTAGCATGTTTTCCCAAAGGATTCATAAGGAAAGTGCTATGAATGTAGATTTAAAATATTATATGCTATCTGTAATTTCATGTAATCTAAATTTTCAGCATTTAATTTTATCAATTGGTGATTTCAGAGAAGAGATTATAGCATTCTAAAATTGAAGTTGTTCTTACATGGTTGGTTTGGCACAATAATTGTTTTTTTTTTTTTTTTTTNTTGTCGGTGCCTAGGCGGCTCGTCTCCATCTCAAATACTTTCCAAAATATTTTTTTTTCATTTTAAAGTCTTCTTCAAGTCCAACATAAATTTCAACTCTCAATTGAGCTTCCAACTAGAATTTCAATTAGAATTTGTCAAGTAAACTTGAATAGGATTCAACAACAGCATTCTAAATAGATTTTTTCTTAATGTGCACTTTAATTAGAACTCTCAATTATCTTTAACAAAGAAATCGGGCCACACCGAACGGTTATTCCTAGAAGAGTTGAGAAATTTTACATTATTAAATCGATTTTTACATTGATGAGTTACTCTATTGGTAGATTGAACGAAGTCGTACCTTATTTTTAACTCCTATTTCCTTTCGGCAACATGGAGAGTTTGATGGAGTGTCAGGAATAATTGATTTTCAGTTTCTTGATAGTTTGTCTTTTATGTTGTTTACGGTTTTAAGGTTTATACACTTTATACAGTCGCTTTGTAATCTTTACTTGATATTGAATAATAGAATACACTATGTTTAATAGTTTTATCAATTGCAATATTATCTGCTTGTGATTAAAACTTCTTTTGGAGGGATCGCAATCATTAATTCATTTTAGACTACTTTAATTAAAGGGAGAAGTCAAATAAAAGAAGTGCCTCTTACAAGATGGGTTATTCATATATCCTTAGTATACCAAGCAGTATTTGAAAGTTAAGTAATGGAATTTCCTTGGACTAAATATTAAGCTGATTTTTTTTCCCCTTCATGTATGTTAAGAATTGTGATTCCATCTTAAAAGGTCAACATTATTAAGAGGAGTAACTCAATCCTTTATAAATTGGTTTATGTTGGGATTGTATCCCTTAATATGCCACAGCAAGATGATGGCTTGTTTGAGCAGATCAATTTTGAAATCTGTATGCTCACTTTAGGAGTCTTAATCGAATCGAATTGCTCGTTAGAGTTTAATGAGCTCTAATACCATGTTAAGAATTTGGGGTTCCATCTTAAAAGGACAACCTTATTAAGAGGAGTAACCCAATCCTTTATAAATTTGTTTATGTTTACATCTTTATTCGATGTGGAATTCTATCCCTTAATAATGTAACATGTTTTCCCAAAGGATTCATAAGGAAAGTACTATGAATGTAGATTTAAAATATTATATGCTATCTGTAATTTCATGTAATCTAAATTTTCAGCATTTAATTTTATCAATTGGTGATTTCAGAGAAGAGATTATAGCATTCTAAAATTGAAGTCGTTCTTACATGGTTGGTTTGGCACAATAATTGTTTTTTTTTTTTTTTTTGAAATTTTATTGTTGACTTTGCTAGGCATGTTTGTGCATTTTAATCTGATTTTAATCTAAGTCAAAGTCAAACAATTAATATCAACCACATCTTTCATGGATCCCACATCTTTTCAACCACACATTTCAAAAACTTCTATCACAATACACTTAAAATCTGATTTTAATCTATACCAAACACCCTCTAAGTCTTTTAAAGTTGTGAGTGTAAACTTCATCAATTATAGTATCTGTACTTGTGATTAAAAAAAGTCTTGCTTGTTCACATTTTATACTTTGTTTAATTGTATTCTTTGTTTAATTGTATACCATTTTAATAAAGAAATAAAATGTCACTTCACATGCTAGAGTTGTCCCATATGACTATATATTAAGAGCATGTTTTGGCGAATTTAGCGTGGATTATATGATTTGATGTGTGGGTATTCATACTCTCTATAAGCATAAAAAATTGATTCGGGAATCTCTAGTGGTTATTGATTAATCATTTATTTCCAACATTTGTAACTTTCTTATGAGCCAATTAAAGCAATAATGCAGCAGAGAGAAAACTGAGAGATAAAAATAATGCAATTGTTGACCACAGCCACGTAATTTAAACGAAGAGATAAAAATTTATATTTGGTGAGTCTTTTTATAGATTATTATCGTTAGAATTTAATTTAGAGAATGAAAATTTTAGTTAAGTATATAACTTAAAAAATGACTTTGTGTCAACTTCAATCAAATATTCGAACTTGATTCGATAATCAAATTATATATATAAATAGAATAACTTGTTCTACTTATCGAGTAGATCGTCGTGCTATATATGGAATCACAAAATCAATTCTGGATGAATGAGATAAATGCCTGACTCCATAACTCGCCTATCGCTCAAGCGACTGACTAGCAACAGGAAGTGATGCTTCACTTCATGATGGTTGCTGAGTATGGAGCATGACACTAAAATTCCATAACTAAAAAAACTGAAAATTAATGCCCCTTCTTCTCCTCCTGGCGCCGCCAAGCCAACAGGACGGTAGCCCCCCTTCTCGCCAGCAGCGATCGACGCTGCTGTTACAGCAGTGGCAGTCCAAGCTGCCGCCGACATGGTTGCCACAGATTTTTTTTTTTTTTTTTTTTTAAATCAGATCTGAAAATCTCAATATTACTAAAAATTCGAATTTTGAAAGAAAATCTATATCCATATCAAAAAACCATATTATAACATGCTCGATTTCATAAAATAAAATGAAGATCAAATAACTCAAAAAATTCAGAATTTTAAATCTTTAAATTCTCAAAAATTTCAACTATGGAGAGGCTCTGATACCACTTGATAGAAAATCGAGAAAGGATTATCGATTCAATCCATATCCTTTCAACAGATCCTTTTGTCATGTGAACCCTAATTTCTTACTCCATGATGAAATTCGAGAAAACAATTAAATAAAACATACCTATATCCATAGTAATCTGATTCTTTGTCTTGATGGTTTATGATCTTCCAATTGATTGGTGGTCTTCACTTCAATTTCGCTCTCTGTCGATGAGGATGTAGAGAATCTCAAGAACACCAATAAATGAGAACAATAACCATATAAAATAATAATAGTAACTGAATAGTCACTATCTTTCAGTTGCTTCAAATTGGTCCCTTATCAATTTAAAACAACACTCTGTTCTCTACACTATAATTCCATGAAATCTAATACCCATTAGTCACAATACATCTTTAACGGATCACTTTAATTGACCAATATCTTTTAAATAATAGCATCATACATTTTAATATACAACGTGTGACCCCATATATGTTGAAAATATCCAACAATCTCCCACTGGGCCATATGTGTAATCTTACAAATGTGCACAACTTATGAACTCAAAATTATGCT
>OU503038.1:2337081-2393055 GCA_912172775.2 Fraxinus pennsylvanica | reverse complement strand
TTGGCAGCCCACGCATGTTCTGTCCCACAAGGTGGAAGGACCTGTAATAGACAATCAGTGTCCCAGCTAGTATCGTCAAAGAAATCATGTGTACCCATGCGAAAGTGAGATATCGGAGTGGAAACAGCTGCAAGGATAGAATCCTCCATCGGATAGTCGTGCTAAAGAAATATGTGACCCTGACCCAAAATCTACCTGTGGATCAATAAGCTTAGTCGTCCCCAAACATGTGAAGTTCAATACGGAACAAAAGCCGTGAGGGAATGAGTGTCCAGACAGTATTTGTCAGCTAACAATGATCGCCAAGATCAGAATAGCAACCAGATCTTTAGGAAGGATGTGTCAACAATTATGCAATAGCTTTTCGAAATGGGTTAGATATTCCCTAACAATGAACATACCTTGTCTACATTGAAAAACATTGATCTAATAAATGAGTTCGATATTACATATGACATATTTAGTACTTAATAATCATTTCATTTCATCCCACAAAGCGATATATGTTGACCTAGGAGATCAATGTCACATAAAAATAAGGGCAATTCCCCAAGTACAGGGCGCTTTCATAGGGGCATTACAGACCCTCTCACTGTAGCCGAGGCCCCACCTCTGTATTAAAAAAAAAAAACTGTGGCCCACCCCCCAATGTGTTTTGTCTGGCAGGGCCTGATTTACTTGTAGCAAGGCTCTTTTAGATACTTATTACAAGGGCTCTCCCTGGGTTTCGTCATATCGGCTATAATTTTTTTTTTTTAAAGTATCGATTTTGAATGTTTACGAGTTGATCGTTTTTGGGTGGTTTTATTAACGATTTTTAAAACTATTCAACATATGTTTGGGAGTTTATTATCCATTGGTCCTAAAAGTTTTAAAAGAATAAAATTACATATATGTTCCTTAATAAAATTTTCAATTTATAATTTATTTTATGATTTTTTTATCATAAGTGATATTTTACTTATAAGTAACATTTTTACATATAATTTAATATTTAACTTTAAAAATTAAATAAAGTTAAATATTTTACTAAAATTTTAAGTTAATATTGTTTATTTATAAGTAAATTTTACCTTTATAAATTAATTTTATACTTTTGAATAAATTTAAGTGATTTTTTTATTTATAAGCAAAATTTTATATTTTATAACTGAATTTTTGTCTTATTAGTAGTATTTTTATTTTATAAATAATTTTTTTCTTATTAGCAGTTTTTTTATTAAAATATAAATAATACTTTGCTTTTAAGTATTTTTTTAATTACAGTGCAATTTTTTTTGCTTATAGATAATTTTTTAGTTATAATATATTTTTATTTACAAATTAGTTTTGAAGAAAATATGGTAAAATTAGAAGAAAAATGCCAAAACTTGTCGATTTAGTATGTTGAGAGAACTGATCAAAATTACACTATATCGATTTTGGATGATTTTTAAACAATCTAAAATCGGTGCCCAAAAAAATAGTAAGCACCGATTTTTTCAACATCTCATAAACAATGTCACTGAAAATCGGTAAAAAAATATAACTGCCAAGCAAGCCCTATGAGTTCTCATATTTTGTTGACATATTACAAACCTTATCACGAGTTATTACAATCCTAAATAAAAAAGTAACTTTTATATATATATATACACACACACACACACACACACAACCTCAAAATTAGTTCATCACAAATTTAGTTTGTTGGGTGTGGTGGTGATTCGATGGTCTAGCGACAGGCTAGTGTGTTTGTGGCTTATGGTGGTCAAGTGGAGTCGCAACACTGTACCTACTAGGCTACTATGTACGACAAGCATTTCTTGCAATTGAGGATTTTTATTGTGAATTTTGCCCTTGCTTGAGCCCCATTGTTGTAGGAAAATGTATTATGGAATGGGTAGTGCTATATGTATAGCACCATCCATCGAATGGGTTACAGCCTGGTGACATGGCTGTTTGTTTGAAAAGTCAAAATCTCGCCAAATTTATTATATTTTAAAAAAAAAGTAATGAAAAGGCTTCATTTTACTTTACCCTACCCCATCATTTCCTCATTCTCAATTGCAAACCCTTTCATCTCTATAGAAATGGAACATCGTGCTTTTTCATTCCAATACTCCGACAACATTGACACCGATGTCAACCCTATGGTAAACCCGACATTCTTACCCCCATCTTTTGCGGTCGAAGAGAAACAATCGTTTTATGGAGAAGTCGACGAAATGGAAGCTGACGACTCCCACGGCGACAACTTCGACGCTAGCGACAACATGGGTACGGTTTTTCCAGCTTACTCTTCTTCCAGTTGAAACATTTATTTTTCCAGCTTACTTTTCAACTTTCATTCTCTATTCATTTTTATTATTATTATTATTATCATGTTTATAAAAAAAATGGTGATAGATCTGTTGAGATTTACATCAATAGATGAACTTTGTTATAGTTTGGATTGTGTTTTTCACGGCACGCCATTAACTGCAAAATAATGAAATTGAGGAATGAATAACATGTTGGACTTATATCTTGTGCGTGCAGGTTGATGATTAATGGAGATTTTTTTGTGTGTCCAAACATTTTTTCCTGGCTTTACTTTTTTTTTTTTAATTACGGGAAACAATAAGGTGATATTATTTTAGATTGAATTACATAAGAAAGCTTCCATGCCAAATCTTCCTAATAGAAACTGAATGTTTTATTTATGCACATCACTCTCAATTAATTTCCTTTTACAGTTTTAATTCTATATTTCAATGGTGTTGTGCCAACAATTCTAATTGGTTTTTGTCATTTTTTTTTTTGTGAATGTAGGATATTTGGAAATTCTTTCATCTGTAGATGACAATCCGAATGATAAGAGCTCATGGGAAGGAACATACATTATTGTGCCCAATTTGGAATGAAGTTTAAGGATGAGAGAGAGGTGTTTGAGTTTTACAAAAACTACGCTTACCAAATCGGTTTTCCTGTGAGGAAAAGAAATTCAAAAAATGATGATAACGGGGTTGTACGTTATGTAACTTTTACGTGCAGTTGGGAAGGCCATCGAAGCAGTGGAACAAATGCAGTTTTGAAGCCTCAACCAACCATCCAAACTGGGTGCAAAGCGAGATTGACGGAATGTTATGAACTTAATGGAATTTGGCGTATTAACACTATTCATCTGGTGCACAATCACAGAACAAGCCCATCAAAATCACGGCTATATCGATTTAATTGCCAAATCAGTGCACGAATTAAAAGACAGTTTGAAATAAATGACATCGCTGGTATACCATTGCACAAAAGTTTTAACTTAGCCGTAGTTGGAGCTGGTGGTTATGAGAATATTTCATGTTTTGAGAAGGATTGTAGAAATTTAATTGACACAGTACATCGATTAAGACTTGGTGAAGGAGACGTTGCAATACAAGCTTATTTTTCGAGAATGCAAGCAAGTAGTCTTGGCTTCTATTTTAGTATTGACTTAGATGAGGATGCCCGTCTGAAGAACGTTTTCTGGGCAGATAATAAGTGCAGACAAGCGTGTAAGGAATTCGGCGATATAGTAACGTCTGACACCACATACTTGACTAACAAGTACGAAATGCCTTTCGCTCCTTTTGTTGAGGTAAACCATCGTGGACAATCAACTCTACTTGGATGTGGTTTGGTCTCATCTGAGGATACAAGCACTTTTTGTATGGCCATTTAGAACCTGGCTTTAGTGTATGCATGATCAAGCTCCAATTGGAATTGTTACAGATCAAGATCGAGCTATGCAAAATGCAATTGAAATCATGTTTCCAAATGCAAAACATAGATGGTGCTTGTGGCATATCATGAAAAAGTTACCAGAACAATTTCGGCGACTACAGATATAAATGTTCTATTCTTGGTTGACTAGACTGTACAATGAGAGAACTTGATGGGTGCCATGCTATTTGAAAACTTCATTCTGGACGGGTATGTTAACCACTCAACGAAGTGAGACCATTAATGCATTTTTTGATGGCTATGTTCATTTGAAAACACCCTAAAGCAATTTATAGAGCAGTAGGACCATGCATTGAGAAGTAAAGTTGAGAAGGAGGTTCATGCTGATTTCAAATCATTTTCACAGATGGTCCCATTTTCGATAAGGTACAAAATGGAGAAGCAATTCCAATTAGTGTACACAATTGCAAAGTTCAAGGAGTTCCAAGAACAGTTCACAGAAAAGGTATATTGTGAAGTCTTATCTGCTCATGATTCATATTTGCATACTATGTACGAAGTACGTGAGGACATCATTTTGAATGAATGTATGAAGATAAAACTGTTTGAAGTGTGCTTCTATAGGGATGAATTTGAATTTGAGTGCAATTGTCATTTACTTGAGTTTAGAGGAATTATTTGCAAGCACGCAATCACAGTTTTGATCTGAAACTAGTTGAACTTAGTACCTAAGAAATACATATTGAAGAGATGGATGAGAGATGTAAACAAACTGTACATGGGGGTTTCGATCAATTACAATGGTTGGATTAGTACTCCGGACCAAGTTAGATATGCGCAAATGTGCAATGCATTTACCAAGTTAGCTGATTTGGTAGCACATGACGAATCGCGATCGAAGAAAATTATTGAGTGGATTGAATTTCAAACCATAGAATCATCCATGTTGAAGTCCAGGATTGAGGTCTCCCAAAGCTTTGATGAAGCATGATAGTGTTCCAGCGGAATCATCTTCGACCTAAAATATTCGAAAAGCAAAGGAACTCCAAAAAAACTTTGTCGAAATGGACATTTTGAAACTAGTTCAAAGAAATAAAAAAATTGTCAAAAAATTTCATTTTTTCTTTATTTTCGTTTGTTTGTGACCATCATCGTGTAATCATAAAATCGTTAGTTTTTTTTTCATGCCGCATAGGGGCCAACGAAGTCAAGTACATTGAAAAAGGCTTATAGAAAAAGATTCGACTGCATTCAATGATTAGGTAAATGAGCTTTACATTGAACTATAACAGTTATTTGAGTTCAGTTTTGAGGTGTTTGTAATTTAAATTACCAATTTCATTTTGTAGAATGTTCAATTAAAAAACATCCCTCATCACAGCCATCAACAAGTCGGCACACAAGAGAGCGTGTCCGGTTATGATTTTGGGATCCAAAATAGCTTCGAATGGATACATTTTTTGGATGATTATTTTATCAAGCTATTGTATTGGCAGTAGTTTGTTTGGATTCGCAGGATGTTGGGATCTAGAATTTGTATGTTCAGCTATTGTATTTGCAGTAATCTTTATTTTGATAAGAATTTGTATTGGCCTCACACCTGTGCAATGCATTTTGCCATAAGCATTACATTTTCATTAACATACAATCGCCAAAGATAAAATATTCAATCACCATCCCGTTACATCGAAGTTTATAGAACATCTTTCAAATCTCGTTTTCCCTTGCGCATTGTTATGATGTTGAGGGAAATCTCAATGTCCTTTTTCTCAACTATTTTCGCATACGTTTCCAACATACACGGCAAATCATCAATGGATTCACTACCATTGGTGATGCCACTTGATTGACCTTCATCTTGCAACGGATATGCTACGCCAGGAGGAGATTTATTCCAATCGAAAAACTGTTGGACGTCGCGGGCACAACAATGGAACAAACGTCCTTTGTTATCGGTTTGCTTTTCAACCTCCATCCATTTAACATAGCCTTGGCTACAATTTGGGCATCTTCTCTTTCCGGGGCAATCTGATAACATGTACCATGGTCGTCTACATGAACGACATATCCCCTTATTCCTTCCGGCCATCGAAGAATTCTAATAAAACAACGAAAAATAATCACATCATAATAATCTCCAAATCAGCAATTAAGAGCTTGTTTGGTATTGATTAATATCCAATTAAAATTGAAAATATATCCGTTATTGGGTTCCACTCGTCTAATAAAAGTCAATAATAACGGCTAGTTTTTCAATTTTAATGTGATTTTAATCAATACCAAACAAGCTGTAAATGTAAATGCAACAATTTTCTCCAATTGACATATAATGTCACGTAATTGAAAAAAAATAAAAAATTAACACATAATGTCATGCAACTATATTTCTACATTTAGTGTGGCAGGAATTTGCTTCAAAAAATTATAACATAACAATTTTGCAGTAATACTTAGAAAGATGAATTCGATCAAAAGAATACTTGTGCAACTACATCTTACAAACTACAGTGTTGGATAATCTATTTCATCATCGAAAATAAGCAACATAATAAAGCAAGAAAATATATAAACTATTCATATCAAAAGCCCAAAATGAAGATATGTAGAAATAAAGCAAGAAATGATTTATTTCACTCATTTCAAAAACATACATTTTCCGGATGTAAAGTCTTCGGATGTAAATCAACAAGAAAATATATAAACTACTCGTTAAAAAACCCCCAAAATTAAGATTTGTAAAAATAAAGCAAGAAAAGATTTATTCCACTCATATCAAAAACATACATTCATCGTGGCGGATGTAGAGTTGCCACTAAGAGGTCTTCAATACGGGATGAAATATGCGAGGGGAGAGATAATCTGATTTTGGGATAGGTTTTCTTTGGGTAGGGTTTTAATTTCAAATGGATTTTACCAATTTCTCGCGAGATTTTGGAGTCAGTATATTTTGTCAATCAAAAGGGCCACATCAGCAAGCTGTAAAAGCTTCTGTAGGTTTTTATGTACAAATAGAATTATCCTTATGGAATAGTATTTTTTTTTTTTAAATGTGTGATTGAAAAAAAAGAAAAGTTTTCGATTTACGTGTAAAAATATTTTATGGAAGAATGTGCGCTGAAAATAAGTTTTAAAAAAATGAGTTTTAAAAAAAATAGGGCCCAAACAGGCTTTATGGACCGTGTTGAAATATTTAGTGGAAATTTTGGTGTGGAGAGATTTGGGGGAAACTTTGGTAGAGGCGGAGCTGGATGTGATGAAAACTAAATAGTGGGAATTACATCAAACCAGAAATTTTAAGATCCAATTTCAAAAATCAAATATAAAGTTTATTTATACAAAAATCAGATATTAATTCAAATATTTAATATCACTAATACCACCAAAATTCATCACAATCCCTAATTACCAAATTTAATCCAAATCCTAACATTTTCTTTTTCTCTCTTCCTCTTCCATCTTCTCTCACACCAACTAATTACCTCTCTCTCTTCTTTCTTTATTCTTACCGCCATCGGAAGATCACGATCGAACAGCACTCGCAGTGGTACTCACACCACTGTACATGGTGCTACATCATAGCACTGCTACGCAGGTGATGATGCCGGTTGAGCAGCATCGTGATGCTGCCTCGCTGAAACTCCACTGTATGTTGTGACACAACTTTGCAGTAGCCGACACTGGTGTTGACAGTAGCACCGTGAGCGCTAGCGTCCGGCGACTGCGAATGGTATAGTTGCTCGACGTTGGTAATAGTAGAGTTGTCGGCGCTGTGAACTATAGAGTTGCCCAGCAACAAAAAGCAATGTCGATGCCGGTGGCTGTAGAGAAAAATGAGAAAATTAGGGTTAGGGTAATGATTTGAGAGCGGGGGCCTGTAGTGTAATTTTTGAATTTATAGGCCCTTGGTTGCAATTTTAAATTAGGAGTCAGTTTACAAATGACAACGATGATGGTTGTGGTGGTGTAGTAGGTGGTGAAGAGTGTATATGACCAATTATTTAAGTAACTGTGACCTATAAATTTGTTAATTTGTAATGGTTGTGTTGTTGGCTGCAGTGGTGATGGGGTAGTCGTGGCGATGGTGAGGTGGCGGTGAGTGAGATGGCGTGAGGTGGGGTTTATGATCAATTACTTGATTGATTGTGATCAATAAATTGGTTAATTTGTAAACAATAAATACTATATGACTAATTATTTGAGATTGTGACCAATAAATTGGATATTCTATGACCAATGTGACTGATAATTTGTAATCAATAAATAATGTGTAACCTTTGAATTGTGACTTATAAAATTTATGATTTGTGACCGATGAATAAATTGTGATCTAGAATTTTTTTGATTTGTGATCAATTAATTCAATAATTTGTGACCAATAAATTGGGTAACTTGTGACCAATATATAATATGTGACCTAAAAAATATGATTGTGACTTATAATTTACTAAGTTGTGACTTAGAATGACAATTGTGACCATTAAATAAGTTGTGACTTATAAAATTATAGTTTGTGATTGATAAATGAATTGTAACTTATAAACGCTTTGATTTTGAGACCGATGAATAAATTGTGACCTATAAATTTTTTTGATTTGTGATCGAGAAATAAATTGCTACTTATAATTTTTTGATTTGTGACCGAAATATAATTTGTGACCTATAATTTTTTTGAATTGTGATAGAGAAAAATTATAATCAATTAATTCGAGAATTTGTGACCAAATTATATGAAATTGTGACCTTAATATATTTAATTAATAAAAAGATGTTTTTAATTAATTATTTCATAAATAAATTTTAATAAATATCTGATTTTTGAAATTTTAAACTTTTTTATCTTGATTGTGAAATGAGTGATAGTAAAACTCTTATTTATGAATTTTTTCCAACTTAATATTGGTAATTGGATTGAGGGTGTGATGTTAATGGGGCCCACTGATTGTGATATGATGTGAGAGAGAATCGGACCCATATAACTTTTCATTAATAAAAATTAAATAAAGGTTAAATTTAAAAATTAAAGAAAGAAAAAATCTCCATAAACTTCTGGGATCTAGGCCAATGGCGACCCTGACTATAGGCGGAGTAGACGATTGCCCAATGTCCAGCTTTTATGAGAGTCCCAAAATAAATTATTACATATAATGCCCTAACTATTGGGGTAGGCGATAGCCTAAAGTCCCATTTTTATGAGGATCCAAAATAAATTATTACATATAGTTCACAAAAAATTACGAACAATTCAGTTGTCCACCTACAATGAACCAAGCTAATTTGGCAATTTAGTTGTCCAATTAGCAAAATACTAATCTTTAATTAAAATATAAACGTTCAGTTAGTTTAGTCTTTATTTGTAGAAGTATTTAAATCTTAATTATGTAGATATTTTAATAAGTCCAATTAAAGTATACTAGTTTTTTTTTTTTTTTTTTCGATACTCCAAGGCAAGAATTGATAGAAACATGTGATGACCTTAAGACATTTAGAGATACTAAAGTTTACTTTTTGAAATTATGAATTTTATGCTCTTGTTTGACATGGTTGTTTGTTACAATATTTATCAATTATTAATAGAGTGAGTAAAAAGTTGTAAAGCGATGACATGACTATTGATGTTGATATTAGTTACTTGAAAGGCCTTATTTTATTGTTTGATATATATCAAGAAATTGAGTTTGAATATGATAAAATTATTGCGAAAGAAATTATCGTTCAAATTAAAGCTGAACATACATTTTATGAAAGACGTATTATTCATGAAAAAAAGCACTTTGATGAAAAATTCAACGATTAGAAGAATCTTTTAAAATTGATTATTTCTTATACATGTTGATCATGTTCCTTCTTCACTTAAGTAAAGGTTAGAATAATTTCAAAAAAATTGAAAATAGTTTTGAAATTTTGTTTGGTTCTTAAAAAAATTGAAGAGTGCCCATGATAAATTTTTGAAGTGTTGATGTGATAAGTTCAAAGAATTTTTGAAACACGACAAAAATTCTAATATTGTGGATAAAAGTAATTTTTTTTAGCTGCAAACTTGGGAAATTAATTGCCGGAAGAGACTAAAATGATGATTGAAGTGCTATGTTATATTAAAATGATGGACCGTTGTTTTCCAAATGTCTCAATTGTTTGTAGAATATTACTGCATCAGTCGAGAATAGCTTCTCAAAGTGAAATTGATAAAATCCTATATAGTTAACAATATCATAAGAAATGTTGAATGGATTGGTCACGATGTGTATTTAAAAATAAGTTCTAAAACAAATTGGTTATATAGTATAATTGTTGATTTTTTATCAAAAAATCTAAAAGAGTAAATTTAATTTAGACATTTAAAAGTTTTAGATTAATATTTTTATTTAATAAAAAATATTAAATGCTTTCGAAAAGATTACATTAGCCAATGGGCAACTACTATATGATATGTTTGGCTTATTACTCACAAATATATTTTGAGATATAAATATTACTTAGATATCCATCACTCATTTCTATCTACTTATAATTTAAATCATTTATAAATACTCACTACAATAAAGTTAGCTTTTTATGACATGCCACAAAAATATCTTCGCGGCGCACTTGTCAATGCTATGTAAAGTCATATTGTAAATACTCACCTCTTTTTTACGGCATACAAAACATGCCGAAAATAACGGAAAAAGTGCTATTGATTAAATTTTTTACAGCATGCATATGCACATCGTAAAAAATATCTCTTTTTATGGTGTATATGCATGTGGTAAAAAAAAAAATGTCGCTTTTTACAGCATGCATTGAAGAGCGCTGGCAAAAAAATTTATTACGACGTCTATATGCATGCCATAAAAAAAATATCATTTTTATGACCTACATTTAATGCACGTTGTAAATATCAATTTAATTTTTTTTTAATTATTTGTTCAGTCACCAACAAATCTATAATGATTAAAAAACAGAATCATATATATGAACACATAATATAATCACATTTTCCATAATTTCAATAAACAAAAGTATTGAGTGCGGTTTAATACAATATGCCTACAATTTAATGCAGTTCATATTGATGTTTGCTTCTTTGATAAACTATTTAGCTATTCCAAAAATAATCAACTTCCTGCTCATCACAAAAATAAATAATAAGGATATAATTAAAATTAATAAACTTAGAGTGAGCATGCAAATGATAATAATAATATTCAAAACAGTAAAAGATCAACTATTAAACCATAACACTGCATCAACCATGTTTCTGTACACTTCCCAGTTTTAGAGCTTCAACAACAACACTGCATCAACACGTAACCATGTCAAACCATACTTTATGCAACCCCCATTAACATTAAGGAAGAGAAAGATCAAATGAGTTTCAAAACGTAAGATGCCTCAACTTTCCAGCATACAAATTCAACAATCACTAGTCTATTCAACAAGATTTGTTTTTGTAGGAATACATTAATAGTTTAGACGCAGATTAGCATAAAATAGAACATCAATCAAATTTACTTCCCCCGGATCTTAAGAAGTGAATTTCCAAGGCATACAGAAAGGACTTCCCTTCAGCAATCGTCAAGAGGACACTAAGCAAAAGCAGAATCTGATATAAATTAATTAAAATTACTGATTGAAGTTGTAGCTAGAAACTGAACAATGTGCAGAAACATGGTATTAGAAAATTGCAATTTTTGCATTCAGTAGCTATCTGTCTTCTTTCATTTTTACAATCATTTAGAGGGATATTATTTTTCATGTTGCTGTTCTTAATTTGTTTCAACCAACTAGAATGTTGAATACCGTTATGTGGTATAAACTTCAACGTAGTACGAGACTAAACATGAAGGGAAATAGATAGGAAGATGTGATGAAGCAACACTGGAAAGCATAATTTGTGCTCACCAAACTGTCGAGTGCTCCGAATGAATCAATAGAGAAGGAAAAATGTAAAATTGTATTCCTATATGACTCATCTTGCATGAAACTGGTCATAATGTGAATTTTTTGAAGAGAGAATATATATTAAGCCTGCTAATATTTTGTCGTTGACTTTCTCGGATTGTCAAAACTTGAGGATTTCGATTTTTCAAATGGCTTATAACATTGTTGCGGAAACTTGCTCCAAGAGTCGTCAAAATGGTGTTTTCCTGGATCAGTTTCACGTTACCTTTCTCTATCAAACAACCAATCCAAACAGCTCTAACCCGCAACCAATATGTTCACGTCGGTTGCTCCTCAATCTCACCCACAAAGACGAGATAATGGTGATGATTTGTAAGCCACAAAGGCACAAGAAAAACAATGGAAGAAACACGAGACCAAAAAATGAAGGAAGCAAGTGCCGGGTTTTGGAACTCAAAGCAACCGTTTTTCTCTCCAATTCTGCACTCACGTTTTTCTCCTTTCACAATACAACTCACATACAAATCGGCTAGGGCAAAGACACCACATATATAAGCTAGGTTATGTTTTATTTGGACCAATAAAAGAGGTTAAATGTGCTAAGATTCAAAGCCATCCAAGACGTAATATATACGGGCCATGAGCAACATTAATTGTTTAAATTACTTCCAACGGCCCATGTTGTTTTCGAGTTGAACCTTTGGACTAGGTTATTGGTAAAAATTTAATCCTACGTTTACATCATAACCCGAGATTCATTGGGTATCAAAACCCAACAAACATGATGGATTTTTGGAGATAGACTATTTCTATTTCTCTATTCCTGATCTTTCTCCTTTTCTATGGAAAAACTACATTTGTTTTTGGCTTTCTATTATCAAGGAATGGTAACTTTTTAGCCAGTTCTATGTTGTAAAAGATCAATCAAAGAGGAAAAATGGGGTGGCTGATGGAAATTAAGAACATTGGCTTCCTCCCCTCTCTTCCTCTGCTTTTATCTTTTAATATTAAGACAATATAGGTTTTTGTTTACAAAGGTCCAGAAGAAAATGGAAAAAAGGGCTCCATAAAAAAAGTGGAAAGAGGTAGTAAATTGCAAATAAGACCTTTGCCTTCGTTGTGAAGTATATCTTTGTTGTGAGTACAACTAATCCACTTCGACGTACCTGATTGGCAATGTAATTGTACTTTCTAATGAATCTTAAAGAAGAAAAAGCTCATGTGTGGGACGATATAAGGTGACATCATCAATAATTTCATTAGCCCAAACTCTCCAACATTCATCACCAAAGGATACATGATTCATATCACTAGGATTTGTTTATGTGATTTCATCATTTGCAATAACATCAGCTTTCCCAACCAACAAACAATTTGCATTTCTTACTTTGAAGGTTATTTAAACCATTCGAGCCTCTGTCTCTGTCTCTATGATGTGAAATTCATATCAAATGTACAATTTGTTATTTTGAATATAGAAAAGAATGTGACATAGAATAAAATTCACTAATGATAGTTTTTCACTTACATTATCTCTTGAAACAAAGCTATTAATTCTCTATTTTCATCTCTCAACTCTTGGATTTGAGTTTGCAAGTTTTGATTATGCACCAAAGCATTCAACTATGAAAATACGTAGTTCGACCCTAACAACACCTAGAGGGGATGAATATGTGATTATGCGGAACTAATAAATTATAATAAATTAGCAACAAGTCACTAATTGATTATCTCTAGATGATTATGCAATCAGTTCAATTAACCTATGTTTGAATACTGCAGAATATAAAAACAGTAAACAAAGCAATAAACAACGCACGGTATGATCACGGAGAAACCCCAACTGGGTAAAAACTTTGGGTACTTTGCCAGTCAACAATCCACTATAAACGATTTATAACTTACAGTCTACCAGATCAGACGATGACACGTACTATCTGACCTCCTGATTGCAATTCCAACAGCTCTCCTGGAATCTGTGCTCCTACACCAACTCCCAACTACAGTTTCCAAAGCTCTCCTGCAGCAACTCCCAGCTTTGTGAAATCGTCTATCTCTTGGAGATTCATGAAGAACATTGCGTTCTTTAACGATTGGAACTCCAGTCACATTCCCTTGATCTTCAGAAACTCTGACAGATATGAAGGAAGCGGTAGTTTGGTATTTGGATTCTGAATCTAATGTTTTTCTCACCGCCAAGAACAGATCACTATGTGATTAATGAAGGTTGAAGAATAATTGATGAAGAGAATATGAAAAGCTAGGTGTTTGCTTAATGATCAAGCTTAGAAAAAATCGTTTTGTGGCGTTTGGATAATTATATGTAGGTTAGGGAATGAATGGGCTGGACAAAAAACCTTTAAAAAATGAATTAAAAAATTCCTGGATAGTACTGTCGCTCGAGCGAAGGGTGAGCGACAGGTTGTCGCTAAAGCGAAGGCAAAGCAATAGGTGGGCAACACAGTTTCTGTTTCTGATGCTTGAGCCAAATCTTGACGATAAGCTAACGATATTCCGGCGCCATTTTTCCTTATTTTCATTCTCGAACCCTAGACCTAAAATATCACAACTTCCATTAATTGCACACTACTCCTTGAATTTTTACAACATATTAATTTTAGTCCTTTTTGTTCACAGACTTACCAATTACATTAAATACCTAACAAGCTCCCCATTTTTGCATTCTGTGATAAAACTACAATCTAAGTCAAGGTAGTAGTAAACTAAAATTACAGACTCAAATCAACCGATACAACCAACAACTGTCTTGAACGAATTCTGCATTTCATTTTTCAATACCCGTTTCCTGAAATAGACAACTCAAATACCCAATATAAAATATATGTGAAACAGTATTAAGTGTAAAAATAGTTTAAACAGTTCACAGTGTAAAAGTGATTTAAGCAGTTAATAACTCATAATGCAACTTTTTAGTTTCATATCATATGCTAAATTAAGATGTAATATCAATGTAACCCAACATACCAAAACGAAACATTGATTCTACTAAAACATCAAAACTTAATCTAGCAAAAACTGAAAATATATTATATAATCAGAATCAAAAGTTTTAGATACATCAAGTAGATAAAAACATGTACATCTTGTTCAAGAAATAATATCTACTCCATCTAAATATCTACTCTATACACATCTACTCCCAATTTTTGTCATAAAATGACAAAGGGTAATCCAAAACTAATCAGCATTGGCAGCATCGTCAGAATCGGTCCTCTCCTCTGAAGCTGCATCATCATCCCAGTGGCGACGAATCCATCGAAGCCCACACTAAAGATATTCAACTGCACCCCGAAGCATTGTAAACTTGGTAGTGTGTCGATCAACTATAGCCCGTAGCTGTGTAAGCTCTGCCATCATGCGAGCCCGCTGCTCGATAGTACGGTCATCTGCCCCATAAAAGCAACAAACGGGTCAATGGGAACAGGCGCAGAAGGTGGAACAGACTCGGTAGGGGGAGGAGCCGACGTGGATGTCGAGAAAATATCAACGGGCGGAGGAGCAGAGGAAGTAGTTGGGAAATCGAATGGATCAATAGAGATAAGATCATCAAAAGGATCAGCTGGTACAGTCGGATCAACTGGCTCAGCTGGCTCAGAAGAAGCATGAGACCTACTCTGAGCAAATGTAGTATGGCCAATTGGCTGAGAAACCCTCAGAGGAATCCCATCAGGAAAACTAATGCCAAGTGCTGTCATAAGACGATAAATAAGACATGCATAAGGAAGTCTCACTCGAGTCCCCGTGACACGAAAGACATGCAAAATATGCTGACATATGAAAGTAGGCAAATCAATAGAGTCGCCGTGAAATAGGGCGTACAAAAATCGAGCCCTCTCCATAGGTAAAGAAGAGGTATGCGACACTGACAACTGATTTATGCACACAATGCACAACAAAATCTGTCGGTTAGTGGGTAAAGATCCAGTGCGCATCGCACCTGGACCACCCTCCAACGGTGTGTTAAACACCATGGAACGGATTAGAGAGTCCGATGGAATTGTATCAACAGACAGATAAGGAAATAAAGGGTGAACAACTCTAGGATTATGAACAAGACTCGATATGACGTCGGGAGTGATCTTAACCATTCTACCCAGAAGGAAAACCCTAAAAGTCGAACCACTAACATCATGAATATTAGCTAGAATTCCTGAACAAGAAGATTAGAAGGAGGGGTCAACTCCACCAATAAAGGTTCCCAACCCCGGGAAGTGAAAAAGGCAACGAGGTCGAGTGACAGGTCAGACATAATGACCTCGCGCTCAAACAAAACAGGTCTCAATGAAAACTGTGACCCAAAAGTATCTTGGGCAACAACAGAAATAAACTTAGACCTACTGTAAGAAGTGGAGGTACTAGGTGTATGGGATGTAGTACAAGTTCTCTTAGGCGGCATCTGAAATGAGTAGAATCAATACATCAAGACCTCGAAATGATAAACAAGAAAAACATGATATGCATGAGATGCATGAATGCACGCAAAACAAGGTAAGAAGAGTAAATGCAACGTGCCCTAGAATGGATGTACAGAATGATGTCATGAAGTTTAGACACACGGGACGTGAAGACATGATGCGTGCTGTGAAGTCTTGCAGTGATGAAGTGATGTCACACTGCGATGACAGCATTAAAACAATGTAAACCACAGCAACACAGCTATACCAATCACACTTCAACAACAGATCTAACTCTCAAAACAACCAACCTCAATCCAACTGCAAAGACTATCCCAAACACAAAACTCGAGCCAAAATCTTTTGAGAAGTATACTACATTCATAACTACAAAGCACTAACTAATCACATTCTAACCTTCATCAACAACCAATCGAAATGAAGAAATGGAATGAAAAAAACAATGAAAATTGCGTAAAAAATGGTCCAAAAACGTAAAGCACATTCCTAACATTTCAAAGAGAGCACACACATCTCCACAACCGCACAACTACCACCCAACAACAACACCTAATCCAATCTACACCACCCATGAATCTTAAATCAACAAAACACCTAAGAAATTGAACCAAAACACTCGAACCTCAACACTTCAACCAACTTCAAATCCAAAACTTACCCCACAAGTGGCCAAAGAATCAACCACAAATCACAGACAAATGTTAATGCAATCTTCATCAACAAACCGAAGAAAAATGAACAAATGGAGAGAAGAACATAAAAAGGGCACCAAAATAGCCTAAAATCTAATGGTCGGATCAAAATGATGCAATAAGTGATGACATTGTATGTGAATCAATCAAACATGAAGTGTAAATGCCAAAAATTGAAGCAAGAATGGCCAAAAATAAAAAAAATTCCCAAAATAATTGCAAAAAAAGGAAAGAAAAAAAAGGGTTTAAGAGATTTACCTTTGAAAATTCATGGATTCAATGAAATTGCACCTCAAAGTAGTGCTTCGGGAAGCTTAAAGTGTTGGGAATGCAGAATTTTTAAGTGGGTGATTGAAATTTGAGAGAAATCATGAGAAAAAAATGAAAAAAAATGTGTAAAACCTGAAAAATAACGTTAAAATTCAAAAAAATACGGCATGTCGCTCGGGCGAGAAGCGAGCGATGGAGCTTTTGCTTCTATCACTCGAGCGTAGTAGCTTAGCGAGAAGCTAGCGGAAAACTTATTGACAAAAATAGCACTGAATTTTTAAAAACTAAGAAAAATAACACCTTTTTTTTTTTTCTAAAATTAAGTTAAGTCCTTGACAATTAGATGAACTCAAAAATGCATGTGCTCACAAGTAAAGCATTATCAATATAACTTTTCCACGTACTGAATCAAGTTCAAAATGGAGTAAAGTGTATAGGAGACTCACGCGTGTAAAGTGCCACCATTTTCTCGTGAACATAACTCCAAACCTTAAATTTGTGAGAAGAGATATGCGAATATCACTTGTTAAATAAGGATTTTCCTCACTCATGAAAGTCAAACCCATACGGTTTTTAGGACATGAAAAAGCGACCTCAATTACATAAATATTTTTCTTTTCTCCCCCTGATTTGAAGCATATAAATTTATTATTATTTATTTATTTATTTATTTATTTATTTATTTATTTATTTATTTATGTTGCTTTCTCAAATATTATATCTTATGTGCAGACTCTTGTCCATTAAGCGACTAAATTGACCCCTATAACGAGCTTTAGTCGGTTAACCCAAGTCAGTTGACCATTAGCACCAGGTTATGAGAACCCCCCGAGCTTAATTAATCGAGTCAAATAGGCTTCGAACAAAAGTATAAGATGAACCAAACTATGATTTTTTTTTTATTTTAAAATAATACAGGGAGAAGCATCATGAGCTCATGTCATCTAAATGTAGGTCAATTTACGTTCAGGGTCACATTACCAACAGATGACTGTCATCCTAAATCTCACACATGCTATCTAGACTCACTCACAAGATCATAGTGTGTGCTATGCAGATGGTACATGTAGAAACTTATACTCTATACTCCACATTAAACTGAACAAAGTAATGAAAATGATAGTATAGAACAGATGAATGCATACTTGGTCACAAATACTATGTATAAGGACACCATGAAATGTTTAGAGCCCAAAAACAATTTTTTTTTATTATATATATAAAATAAATCAATACCCGAATAAGATAAAAATACACAACGAAAATAAAAACAAAACACAAATAAGTTAGATGCATACAAGAATGAATGGACTCAATGAACTGCTTATGCATGCATCTAAGGAACTGATCAAGGAGAACCATGGATGCTCTTATCATTAAGAGCATGATCAATCTCACGACCTTCCAGGTCACCTTTTTTACCCAAACCTTCTTAGAAGTAGATTGATTTTAGTTAACCGAGTCATCATCTCGGTTAAGTGGCTAACCTGATCGGCGAGGAAGTTAACCATGCTCGAGACATCCTGACTTTTACTTCTAGTCACGAGCTTATGACACCTAGGTCTTGTGTGTCCCAATGAGCCACAATGGTGACAGGTGGGAATAAACCTAGATTCAAACCTGCTCGGCGGTTGTTACCGATAAGTAGGACGATTGACCCTACGTTGTCTAGTAGGTTTTGATCCAAAGATATTCGTGCCCTTGGGTTCAGGATTAACAGCATTTCGAGCGTTGTTAGTGGCTCGGACGAACCTGGTCTTGGATGTACTAGCAGTAGTATTACCATTTTGAACATAACCCAAACCATGCCTATTTCCAGCAGACTTGTTCATCCCCAGCAGATTATCAAGTTTCTGCGAACCACTCATGAATGATTGGAGTTGAGTATTATATTTTTCAAGATCACTTGTTAATGATTTAACTTTGGCTTCCAAGTTTTCGTTAACAAGTTTCAACTCACTCAGATTTTTGGTAGAGTCCTGAAGGTCACCTATGAGTTTTTCTCTTTCTCTCTTTCAAGATCATTTACCTTTTTCAGTACCACTTTGTTGATTTTTTTAATCTTAAGACTCTCCTCAAATAGTTTACGATAAGATTCGTGAATATCATGTTCATACTCAGATTCTTCCTCAAATTTCTCACTTTTTTCATCACTTTTAACCTTATTAATCTCCTTATCAGATGCAATCGTAGCTATTGATGTGAATGCCATGAAATTTTGTTCATCCTCACCACCAGATGTATCACTCTGAGAACTCGAATTTGATTCATCATCACTCAAGGTCACTGCTAAAGCCTTACGTCTTTCTTTATTTGAACTCTTTTTCAAGTTATGCCATTAATTCCTATAGTGATCGTAACCCTGATACTCATGACATCTAACAGATTGAGTTTTCTTAATGGGAGTCCTAGAGTTATTTTTCTCACGTCTATCTTTCAAGAATTTATTATGGATTTCATTTTTTTGTTCTTGAGGCTTTCTCATATTCCTCATCACCTTCTGAAATTTTTTAATGAAATAAACTATTTCGTCATCCCTAAGCATCTCAACATTAGTAGACTCACTCTCTTCTTCTCTAATCGTATTCATGGCTACGGATTTAACCTTTTTAGGTTGAGAAACGGTGAGTTCATAGGTTTGAAGGGATCCTATGAGTTCTTCAATTTTAACTGCATCTAAGTCCTTGATTTCTTCAATCGCGGTGACTTTAGGTCTAAACCTTTCAGGTAGGGATCTAAGGACTTTTCTAACGATCTTGGACTCAGGAATCTTCTCACCTTGGTTAAAACTTGAATTAACTATGTCATTCAGTTTCACATAAAATTCATCGAACGATTCATCGTCCTTTATTCTAATTTCTTCAAACCTAGAGGTTAATATCTGCAATTTAGAATTTTTAACAGTTTTAGTTCCCCCTTGTGTGATTTCTAAAATGTCCCAAACTTCTTTAACAGTCTTACACATCGAAACTCTCCTAAACTCTTCAGCATACACAGCCATGAATAGGGCATGAATGCCTTTACTACTGTTCCGATTACACTCAGCAAGATCATCTTTAGTCCAAAGTGAGATACCAGTGAGTATAACTACACCAGCAACAGTAGTTGAAGGTGGAGTCCACCCAGTTTGAACGCTAATCCAAATACGTTTATCCAATGCTTTAAAAAGGGCTCTCATTCGAACTTTCCAATAAGCATAGTTGCTTCCGTCGAAAAGCGGAGGCACAGACAATGACTGACTCATCTAGGATTTATTAAGGGTCAAGAATCGAATTAAGCTCTGATACCAATTGAAAATATGTAGTTCAACACTAACAACACCTAGAGGGGGTGAATATGTGATTATGTGAAATTAATAAATTATAATAAATTAGCAGCAAGTCACTAATTGATTATCTCTAGATGATTATGCAATCAGTTCAATTAACTTATATTTGAATACCGCAGAATATAAAAAACAGTAAATAAAGCAATAAACAATTCATGGTATGATCACGGAGAAACCCCAACTGATAAAAACTTCGGCCACTTTGCCAGTCAACAATTCATTATAAACGATTTATAACTTATAGTCTACCAGACTAGACGACGACACGTACTACCCGATCTTCTGATTATAATTCCAATAGCTCTCCTGGATTCTGTGCTCCTGCACCTTGGCGATAAGCTAGCGATATTCCGGCGCCGTTTTTCCTTTTTTTCCATTCTCAAACACTAGACCTAAAATATTACAACTTTCATTAATTGCACACTACTCCTTGACTTTTTACAACATATCAATTTTAGTCCTTTTTGTTCACAGACTTGTCAATTACATCAAATACCTAACAAACTGGAACACCCGATTAGGATATAAAGGTCGTCGGTCGAGAAAAAGGTCCGTGATCATTTGTACTCCGACTATCAAGTCAACGGCCGGACCAGAGAAAAAGAGAGTGCAAGAGAGGAAGATGAAATTTGGATAGGGTTAGAAATCATGCCTTGGAGTGAAATGAATCACATATATATAGGAAGTGTAAATGGACCAAGTGGGCCTTGTAAAATGGGTCCAAGTCCAAGCCCAATAGGAGGTAATTTATAAATATAACAATAGTCTCCCAAGTCTGAGTCGTACATTCATGTGCGGGTCGGACTTTGAAATATAAGTAGTCAAGTCAGCCAATGTGGGATTTTCTTTGTTGAGCACATGCCACGTAATTTATAGGTGTAACAATAGTCTCCCAAGTCTGAGTCGTACATTCATGATCGGGTCGAACTTTGAAATATAAGCTGTCAAGTAGACGAGGTCTTACAGATTGACTCAGAAATATGTTTCTCCAATAAGCGAGGACTTACACACTGCCTTGAAAATATTCATCGATCCTAAATAGGGGAGGACTTACGAATTGCCTCGAGAATATAAAACGCTCAAATAAATGAGGACTTACAAACTGCCTCAGAAAATACATGTGCGAGCCTGAATAAGCGATGACTTACGAATTTCCTCGAAAGATAGATGCGGCATATAATTTTTCGAAATTTCGGCAGCATCTCCTCTGTAATATGGACTAAACCAACTTGTAATACAACATAATATCTCCGCCGCACATATATAAAATAAATCGGGATCCATTTGCCCCTCAAATTACTCATGATGATAAAGTGAATAATGATATATCACATTTCTCTAAGATATAATATGCAGAAAGCCTATCATGTATCACAACAGGTCATATTTGCACAACTTAATGTAATAGTAGTGCTATAGTGAAGCAAATAACATGTTGATAACGTAGATAACGTAATATACGTACTAGTTGTAATGAAAGTATCATCATAACATACTAGCATTAATAATTAATGATACTAAGAAGCAGTAATAATGTAATGATACCAAGATACTAGTATAACAATAGTCTCCTAAGTCTGAATCGAATATTAATATACTGGTCGGACTTAGAATATAAGCCACTGTGAGGAAGCTGATGTAGAGACGAGACTAAATATAGAAGTAGGTGTGATAAGCTGATGCAGAGGCGATGCTCTGAATGTGTAAGTAGTAGAGGCGATGCTCTGAATGCGTAAGTAGCAGAGGCAATGCTCTAGACATAATTTAGCTATAATAAGCTGACATCCTTACATAGGGGTAGCACATCCATATCAAGGGCTTCCTGCATGGTGTTTGATCCAGCCATGGAAGGCTTCGTCTTCATAGGTATTAAGGTGGGCCCACCAATTTCCTTACGATGCGGTAAATAATATAAAATCTCTGAAGATTAGTAGATGTAACATAGCTGAAGTAGAAACAAAACTCTGAAAGATAGACATCTGTAATATAGCTGAAAAAGAGGCGTAATGAGCTATTTGAAGACAAATGCAGTTGCAATGCAACATCTCGTATGGTGGGATATCTCGTAGAGCGAGGAATGAATATCGAGTTGGTGGCTTGTCTTAAACTATTGAAATCTAATAAGCTAGCTTCGGAAGGAAAAAATCTATGACCCAACCATCTGAGACCAAGAGTTTGGGTGGAGTTAGGTCGGAGCTATCCCGTATGAGATGAGAACTAACCTAAAAAATAGGTGAAAATGGAGACTAAAGCCTGCCCTCAACAGGTTCTCACTTATGGCTACACAACCCGACTCGGATAACACGCCTTCTCGTTAGGGCCGGGTATGATCAAGTCTATGTTGTCAGGTATCCTAAAGATCCATCTACACTTGTCTAATGTTTCAGAGGTGATTTTGTAAGGATAGGTAGAAGCCCCCCATTGGATAGAAGTGTCCACGGGTGGGGCATGTAGTCTCTAGATTTTTTCTCCGACCTGATCGCTCTTCCTATTTCGTCCAAAGAGACGACTATTGGATCTCTCATAGCCGAACTCTCAACACTCCGCCTCTCCCCACTTGTAGAAGTGTTTCTGGACCTCTCAGAAGCCATTCAGTCAAATTTTGAAGCAAAATGAAGCAAATAAAGAAGGAAAAGTTTACCTAAAGATTATGATTCGAAAGAAAGGAAGACGCCGGAGTTTCCAAAGAAGTCGCCGGAGAAATGGTGGCAGAGCAAAAACGAAGGTAGAAGGGAGAAAAATCAGAGTTTTGCAAAGTCAACCTTATGAAATGAAGGGTTTGGGCCTTATATAGGTATCCCAAATTCACCCAAGCCATTGGATTATTGTTGATCACATCTTGGCAGTCTAAATCCACGGTTTATCATAACCGTGCCGCCAATGACCCTGATGAAGGGGTGTACTTCACGCGCCAGCCCAAATGCATCGCCTTGAGCTCTTCTGGCCGTCGTTATGATTGCCATTTATTGCCTGGAGGCGTGTATTGGAAGCAAGCAACGCACACAAAAATTGCCTTGGGAAGATGCGATAATTGTTAAATCATTAGCACACAACCTAATGCTGTCTCAACACTTAACACTTCGTCCTTCAGCCAGGACGCCGCCTTTACCACAACTTTTCTCAAAGTTGCCAACAATCAACGCTCCGACCTCCAGCCAGGACTTCGCTTCTACAACAACTCTTCATAGAGTTGCCAGCACTCATCACTCCGCCCTTCAGCTAGGACGTCACCTCTACCACAACTTTTCTCAAAGTTACCAATACTCAATGCTCCGTCTTCCAGCCAGGACTTTGCTTCTGCAATAACTCTTCACAGAGTTGCCAACACTCATCGCTTCGTCCTTCAGCCAGGACGTCGCCTCTGCCACAACTTTTCTCAAAATTGCCAACACTCAACGCTCCGTCCTCCAGCCATGACTTCACTTCACTTCACTTCTACAACAACTCTTTACAGAGTTGCCAGCACTCATCACTCCGTCCTTCAGCCGGACATCGCCTCTGCCACAACTTTTCTCAAATTTGTCAACACTCAACGCTCCGTCCTCCAGCCAGGACTTCGCTTATGCAACAACTCTTCACAGAGTTGCCAGCACTCATCGCTTTGTCCTTTAGCCAGGATGTCGCCTCTACCACAACTTTTCTCAAAGTTGCCAACACTCAACGCTCCGTCTTCCAGCCAGGACTTTGTTTCCGCAACAACTCTTCACAGAGTTGCCAACACTCATCACTTCATCCTTCATCCAGGATGTCGTTTCTGCACACCTATTCGTCCATTCTACAACGCAAACACTCCAAAACACGGTATTGCCACATCAATAAAGTCCTTGCATTATATAAATATCTATACATTAACTTGAGAGACTATTGTTACGGGCATTCAGAGGCCCTCCACCTCGTCCGTCCACTTCATCTGCCACATGTTGGACGAATTGAATCCACGCACGTGGTGGACGAACTGAATTTTGCACGGACGAACTGAATTTGTATTTGATGAACTGAATCTGATGCCCCGAATCGAAACGCTATTTCGCCATCATGGAAGAGCCAAACTGATCTGCCATACACGACGGATACAAAGGCTCACACTCCGCTACGTCCCATACTCACATCCCCTAGCCTGCCAAGATCTTTTATGAGGAGATCTCTCCAAAGTCAAAGTCCTTAGACTGGTTGAGTCCAATTATTTGATCAAGAATGCATTTTTGAAATAATAGATTGATGGGGTATGTGCAGTAAAAAAATAAGGAAAAATTTTGAATTTGCGTGTAATATTATTTTACTGAAAAACGTGTGGTTGAAAAGAAGATAAAGAAAAATATATTTTGAAATAATGAGGATCAAACAAGGGCTGAACTTCGCGAAGCGGAAAAGGAAGCATTGGAAAAGATATGTGCGCGTTTGGTTTGTTGTTTTCAATTTTCAGTTTTACAAAACACTGTGTTTGGTTGGTATTTCTGAAATGCATTTTCGAAAAGAATGTTAAACTTATAATATAAAAAACTCAAAATAGATTTTTGATATTTTAAGTGTGTTTAGTGAAAATTCTGAAAACACTCAAAACATGGAAAACAAGTATTTAAATAAAAATTTAAAATTCTAACAAATAAAATTTTTTTAAAAAAATTTATGATTCTAAAAGATATATAAACAAATATTTTGAGAAATTAAAATCTAAAACTCTAAAATATAAAAAATAAAAATTCTGAAATAAAAATATAAAAATTTCTAGAAAAATAAAAACAAAAAAAATTATAAATTTTTTTAAAACTGTTTATGATTATTTACATAAAATTTTTGAAGAAATATTTAAATGAACAAAGAAAAAAATATTCTCGGTCCATGTCATTAATTTTTATTTTTAATTTCTATATTTTGAGCTCAATTTATTTTTTATTTTATTTTTGTAATTAAAAAAAAATTGTAAGCGTTAGTAACTTTAAAATATATATATATTATTTGATAAATATATTAACATAAATTATTCTATTTTTAATTGAATAATCAAATTTCGTGCAATAAAATGTCATAAAATAATTTTTTCAAAATTTCAAACCAAACTTGTTTTCTATTTTTTTTTGTTTTGAGGAATAATTTTTCAAAATGAAAAACCAAATACGATTTAATATTCTTAAAATAGACATTCAAGAATCAAAATAGAAAATTGAAAATGAATTCAAAACTTAAAACTGAAATACAAACCAGACGGGCTCTATGGCCAAACCGTCGGGAAAAGGGAGAAAAAAAAAAAGGAAAGAAAAGAAAAGTAAAAGGAAAGGAAAGAAAAAAGAAAATATGGTAGAAGGGAAAAAAAAAATGAAGAAGGAAATTTTTGTACGTCGTGAAAACATGTATGCTGTAAAACCCCCACCGTTTTTTTTATATATAATTTTATTATCTCTTACATTCTTATGGCGTATAACATGTATGCCATTAAATTCTTTGGAATGCACATTTAACGTACGCCGTAAATAATTTATTTTTTTGAAAATATGAAAAATCATAAATTTTTTTCTATCAATCTATAAGAGATGCTTGAAAATTAGGTAATTGGATTATTGCGGCACACAATTAAGGCTTTCCATAAATGGACTATTTTTATGGCATAACTTATATGCATGCCATAAGCTATTGTTGTAAAAAAGCTAATTTCGTTATAGTTACTTCCCAAACATGTCTTATCCATGAGTCGAGCACGGCTCTCATTGGTCCAGAGCTCGGGTTGATGCAGGCCTCAACAGGCTTGTTGAGTTAGTGAGTGGGTCGGGCTCATTCTTGTTTCTTAGCAGCCATGAAAAAGATGCATGTAAATGGCAGTGTTTTGCAAAATGTTTCTAACGAAGTACATGTTAGGATATATGCCCAAAAATAGGATTGCACTGTAATAGTTAAAACATTTTTTTAATGTTATTAAATAAATTTTATTTATTTGTTTGTCTTTAAACAATTCTTGTATTTTTACTGAGCACGCATCGAGTACCACTGATAACACTCGGAGTTGGTTGCTTTTGTAGAGAAGTATAAAGTGAAACTACTTATCTCTCTATCAACAATAGATAAAAGTTGGTGTTTTGTTGTCTTCAGGTCCTATGATCCACTACTATATCCAATAGAGTATGCGGTTAATTGCAACCGTGACAAGTGGGTCTCGTGAGTAGTGTCTCTAATACACTTGAAAGTATATTGGACAGAACCATTACGTGTAGAATTTGAATCTATAGCATGGTCTTGTGAAATGTAAAACGCCACAAGTGGACAACATGCTTGATTTTCTGTTTTCCTCAGGATGTTCTCTCACTGTGATAGGTGTAGGGTTTTTTGTTACCTTCTCATGTAGGAAAATCATCTTATAGTAGCCAATTCCACTTATTAAATGAATTGGCTTGTCAACTTCTAAAAACAACTAAAGGGGATGAAAAAAGATAGCTATATATATAAACAATGCCAGGCTATTGAAAAATTACGCAAAACAATTGAGATGTTCCAAGTATATTGGATGATTCGAAATGAAATAAGTTGCTAATAAGTTGAAGTCAATGTCAACAATTAATTTCAATTACACATTTAACTAGACTTGCATTTTTTATCAACTTTTTCCATCATTTTTTTATATCAAAAACTGCTTAAATTTTATCGAAAACTTTGTCAGACAATCCCTAGTATTTTTCATCCTAATTCTTGAATTATTTATTTATTTGTGAGACTTGTGTAAGATTTTGTAGATGAAAAGAGGACAATATGACCGAAGAAGATGAACTGATAAAATGATATTGAATCAGTAAATTCACCTTAATTACATTATCATTGCTAGTACAAATATATAGAGGGAAGAAAGGGATAAAAGAGCAAAAAGACTACCTAACAAACTTAAAACAAATGGAATCTAATTGCACCTAACCATGTGCAAGGACACGAGAAAGGAGTGGGCTAATAAGCTTACTTCCTTATGAAATATNAATAGAATCTGATAGGCTTATTTAATGATGCAACTATACTACTTATTTGATAAGCTAAGCTAACTAGTATGATAAGAGATCTCCTCAATAGGTTCCATCAGCCCCCCTCAAGGTGGAGAATAGATGTTTTCTATTCCCATCTTGGACAAGTGAGACCGTAAGGTGATGGAAGACAATGCTTTGGTGAACATGTTAGCCAGTTGTGATTGAGTGTGAATGTAAGATGTAGAAATGTATCCAGATTCAATCTGATCTCTGATCAAGTGGCAGTCCAGCTCTATATGCTTATTCCTCTCATGGAATACGGGGTTGGAAGCAATGTGCAATGCAGCATGATGATCACAATGCAAGGTCACAGGTTGTGAATGAAGAACTTGAAGGTCCTTTAAGATATACTTCAGCCATGTAATTTCACAGCAGGTGCTAGCCATCGATCTATACTCCGCCTCACCTGATGACCGAGACACTACGGTTTGCTTCTTAGACTTCCATGAGACCAATGAATCACCAAGGAAAATACAGTAACCAGTTACTGATCTTCGAGAGTCAGGGCATGCCGCCCAATCAGAGTTGCAAAAAGCTCGAAGGATCAATGAGGATGAAGAAGAAAATAGAATACCTTGCCCTGGTGCAAGCTTCAAATACTTGATTACTTTGTGGACTGAAGCAAGATGTGTGTAAGTAGGCATTTCCATGTACTGGCTGAGGTTCTGAATGGTGTAGCATATATCAGGTCTAGTTAGTGATAAGTACATCAATTTTCCTATCAATTTTCTGTAAAGTGTTCCATCAGGGAGAGCCTTTCCTGCATTCTTTCTCAGCTTTAGATTCTGATCCATAGGCACCTTTACTGGTTTAGCTCCAAGCATCCCTGCATCAGCCAATAAATCCAAGGTATACTTCCGTTGAGATATCACAATTCCCTAGCTGGATCTTGCAACTTCCAGTCCTAGAAAATACTTCAAGTCACCTAGTGCCCTGATTTTAAATTTGCTACTGAGAAACTTCTAAATTGTGTTTATCTGCTCCAAATTAGATCCAGCCACTACAATGTCATCTACGTAAACCAGTAAGGTTGTAAAAGAATGACTTGTGGACATAGTGAAAAGGCTATAATCAGCCTTCGATTGAGAGAATCCGAACTCAATAAGTGCTGCAGAAAAGGTAGAATACCATTGTCTTGAGGCTTGTTTTAGGCCATAGATGCTTCTCAAAAGCTTGCAAACTTGGTTGGAAGTTCCTTTTGTGTAACCTGGAGGTTTTTGCATGTAAACCTCTTCTTGTAGGACTCCATGTAAGAAGGCATTACTTATATCAAATTATTTCAAATGCCAATTTTTGACTGCAGCTATTCCAGCAACCATCTGACTGTTACAAGTTTAACAATAGGTGAAAAAGTTTCACTATAATCTATTCATTCCCTTTGGTTGTATCCTTTAGCCACAAGTCTTGCTTTGTGCCTCTCTATGCTCCCATCTGAATTGTACTTTAGTTTGTACACCCATCTACATCCAATTGCTGTCTTTCCAGGTGAGATCAGTGAGGGTCCAAGTTTTGTTTAATTCAAGGGCTTCTATCTCTGAATCCATTGCTTTGCACCAATTAGGATCAATCACAGCTTGATGATAAGTGTTAGGTTCAATATGAGTACAAATGGAGGTTGAAAAAGCCTTGAATTGAGGTGATAATTTATGATAGGAAATTGCATTATTTAGTGAAAAAGCGTTACCTGCAGGGACTGAAGACCTTGCCTTGAGGGAAGATTGGGATTGTTGACTTGATGTAGCCTGGGGACAGTGGAAATCCTGCAAGTATTGGGGTGCTTTCTTTGCTCTTGTGGATTTTCGAATGATAGTTTGAGGATCATCACTGTCAAGTTCAGGATTATTGGGAATTATTTGATCAGGTAAATTGGGACTGGATATATTGGATACTTTATCATATGTTGGCTCATGAGGCACTTCATCTGATGTTGGTTCATAAGTGATGTCAGGAAGTGGTTTGGTGAACACAAAAGGAGTACTATCAGTAAGTTTATTAGAAGTTTTATAAGGGAAATGAGCTTCATGAAAGACAACATTTCTAGATATAACTATGGTTTTGGTTTGTAAATCCACCACTTCATATCCTTTAGCCCAAAAGGATATCCCAAGAAGACACATTGGCGACTTCTAGGATCAAATTTCTTTCTTCCATGTGTTAAGGTGGAAGCAAAACAAAGACATCCAAAAATCCTAAGGTGGGAGTATGTAGGTGTTCTTTTGAACAAGATTTCAAATGACGATTTGTTTTGTAATAATGGCGTGGGAACTCTGTTTATCAGATATATGGCAGTGAGAATGAAATCATTCCTGTAAAGCAGTGGCAATCCTGATTGATATTTTAAGGCTCGTGCAACATTTAATAAGTGTTGATGTTTTCGTTCAACTATCCCATTTTGTTGAGGAGTCTCAACACAACTTTTATGGTGGATAATTCCTTTTTGATTGTAAAATTCAGTCAGCTTAAACTCAGGTCCATTGTCACTTCTCAATGTTTTAATTGTAGTTTGAAACTGATTTTCCACCATTTGAATAAAAGCTTTAATTGAATGACAAACATCAGATTTTCTTTTAAGTAAATATACTCACGTAGCTCTTGAAAAATTATCTACCACTGAAAGGAAATACTTAGATCCATCGTGAGCAGCTGTGGAGCATGGACCCCAGATATCACAATGGATCTCATCAAAAATCTGTTTAGTTTTATGTAAACTGATAGGGAAAGGACTCTTGTGTTGCTTTGCCAATGGACACACAATACGAGGAGGTTTATTATCATTCTTGAAATGGGAAATAACAGAAGCATCAGTGATAAATTTCATTCTGGAATCAGATAGATGTCCTAGTCGATAGTGCCATAGGTGTGACTGAATATCATGAGCATCAGATTTAGTAACAAAAGTAGCTGTAAAATGTTGTTTAAGATCGAGGGTTGGAAGGTTGGTTACTAAGGCTGCGGATGAGACTTTGTTCAATCTGAGCCGATATAATCCATTCCAGGCTTCACCCTTCCCAATCGTCCTCCAAGACAAAAGGTCTTGTACAAAACAAGCATTAGGCATAAATATCAGGCAACAAGAGATTTGCTGGGTTAATTTTTTAACAGATAACAGGTTGAAGTGAAAGTTAGGAACAAATAATACATCCCTAAGAAGTATGGAATCTGTTACTTGGACTTCTCCAGAGTATGTACCTGGAACCACTTCCCCAGTGGGTAATTTAACTGAGAGAGTGGCTCTTGCTTTTGTGAACGTAAAAAGGGTGGCATCACAGATCATATGATCTGTTGCGCCAGTATCTATGATCCATGGAATACCAGTAGAGGCAAATAAACAAGTGGCTTTACCAGATAAGTCAGTTTGTGGATTGGTTTTTGAGTGATCGATGGTCTTCACGTGATTGACAGAATGGTTGGTCAGTGGATTCTCCTTAGATCGAAGCAAAGCAATGAATTCTTGATATTCTCCCTTAGTTAAAGAGACTGGTCTCTCATTGTCTTCCTCCATTACACTTGACTGATTTGCAAAACTCCCATCTCTCCTTTGGCCTTTGTATAATTTATGATTTGGGGGATAACCATGTATCTTGAAGCATTTCTCCATAGTATGTCCTACCATATTGCAATGTATGCAGACAGGAGGCTCAGTGTTTCCCACTTTAAAACATTTATCCAGGCTACGACCTGGGATTTTACAATGTGTGTAATATGTCATGTCCTTTTTACCAGTGAAGTTCTGCCTTCCATAGTTGGTGGCTCTGTTATTTCCATGGTTGCCATTGCAATTGATTCATTGTTCAAGGCAGTAGTCGTGACTTGTTTTTGTCTTTCTTGTTGCTGTATGTAGGAGAACACCTTGTTCACAGGTGGAAGGGAATCAAGCATCATCACTTGAGCCCTTGTGTTATCATAGGTCTCATTTAGCCCCATTAGGAACTTAATCACACAATCACGTTGGTGTCTGTCCACTAGCACTTTCAATTGCCACAACCGCACTCAGGAATGGGATCATAGACTGAAAGTTCATCTCAAGTAGTTTTCAATTTACCATAGTAAATACTCACAGGATTCCCTTCTTGTTCCAGATAAGCCAATGCCTTCTTTAATTCATATATTCTAGGTCCATTTTGTTGAGTAAACCGATCTTTAAGTTCTGACCAAACATCACTTGCTTCATCTATGAAAGCGACGTTGGATTTGAGGGAGGGTGACATGGCATTTTGGATCCATGATACTACCATGTCATTACATCTCTCCCAAGAATCAAAGGATGTGCTGCTTGGTTCAGGTTTAGATAGTGCTCCAGTGAGAAAGCCAAGCTTGTTTTTAGCTCTGATGGCTCGCCGAAGTGCCCTCGACCAGGTAGGATAATTTTCTGTAGTCAATAATTCTGTCACCAGAACAGCTCTTGGGTTGTTTGAGTTCTCCAACTTCAAATGGTCGGAAAGGTCAGGAGTCTGGGCAGCGGTAGAGTTCTCATTGGTGGCAGAATTCATTTCAGCAATAGTTGTCATTTCTCTGATACCATGTAAGATTTTGTAGATGAAAAGAGAACAATATGACCGAAGAAGTTGAACTGATAAAATGATATTGAATCGCTAAATTTACCTTAATTACATTATCATTGCTAGTATAAAAAAATAGAGGGAAGAAAGGGATAAAAGAGTAAAAAGACTACCTAACAAACTCATAACAAATGGAATCTAATTGCACCTAACCATGTGCAAGGACACGAGAAAGGAGTGGGCTGATAAGCTTACTTCCTTATGAAATATTCCTAATATCAGCTGATATGCTTATTCATTTATACATCATATCAGGTAGGTAGATAAGCTATTTACATTATAGATTCCAATAACTTGGTTTGAAATTATTGTTGGATTTTTTGTCTGATTTTACGAAATAAACTTACATGTTTATGTATGTTTAATTTAGTTCAGATAATATGATCTTTTTGAATTTCACCCTAAATAAGGATAAAAATCATATAATGAATGATTTGTGATTATTAATGATTAATCACACATTATCACGATCTTCCATGAAAAATACCAGGAGAGCTTGTGCCACTCGAAACCATGGAAATATTGCTCCAGACGCTTTCTAGTATGTCATTAGTGGTCGATNTTTTATTGAAAAGGCCTCACTTATGGGGGAGGAAAACCTTAATTACATATAATGATTTTCAAAGCATAACAAAGTCAACGTCTAAGGTAAGGTATTTCCAAACGATCCGTACGCAAAATTCCATTGAGAAGAGTTGGAGTCTCATTGCCACAAAACATATTACTAGAAGTACCATCACTCCCCTTTCTTGCCAGAAAATCAGCCGCCATATTGGCCTCTTGATACACATGTTGAACTCGGGCATTAAGGAGACCAATCGGTTCAATAATTTCTTCTCAATATTCCCAAAGCCACCATAAAGAACAAGAGCCGAGCCTCACCCATTGTGTTAGCACCATTGAATCCGTTTCCACAATAATATTATCGATTCCTAGATCCCTACACATACGTAAACCATCAAGAAAAGCACGAGTTTCAGCAACCATATTTGTGGAAGTCCCGTAATGACGAGAGAAACCAGCCCAAAAATTTTCCTCTGCAGTCCCGTAGGACTCCTCCTCCACCGGCTAACCCCGGATTGCCTTTGGATGCTCCGTCAACATTTAATTTAAACTGCTGTCCCGGAGGCTTCTTCCAACTTATCCACTACAATTTTGGCTGCTTAACATCGATAATAGGACAGTTAAGCGACCGCAAGATCTGGACGTCCCTAGCAGAAATTTTCCTAGTATTGGTAATCATGCAAGTCATCTGGGATAGATATGACTTAACACTCCATATTATCTTCTGCAAAGTGAGAGTGTAGCCTTCCATCCTTGCCTCGCACCTAAATTTCCAAAGTGCCCATGTAATAATAAGTGGGGTAATACCCCTAAGAATGCCCACCTGTGAAGAACAAGAAGCCTGCCTCCACCATAAGTTCAGTAACCCTTTCCAAGATGACACCGGAGGTAGGGATATATTCAAATGGTTAGCAAAATATGACCACACCTGTTTGGCCACCTCCCGCATTACACAAAACATGATCCAGAGATTCAATCGCAAGATTCGCACAACAGTTACATTTGGACACTAAATGGATACCAAAAGCTTGAACCACATCATCAACTGGTAGATAATTAAATTTAGCCCTCCATGACACAAATGATATTCTTTTAGGGATTTTATTATACCACAACCACTGATTCCAATTACGGATCACACCCTTTTGCCAAACCAATTCTCATGCAGACTTGGTCGAAAAAATACCATCCTTGCTGGGCTTCCAAACATGGCAATCACATTCCCCACTTGATTTTATATGCACACACTCAATAGCGTGAGCTTGATTTTCCCCCACAAGTTCTCTAAGTCGACTACCATTCCACTGTCCAGGCATAGTGAAGAGATCCTTGATCTGTAAATGTGGATCTACAATTTCATAACCTGCTTCGGTTAAACTGTAAGAGCCAATCCAATTATCATACCAAAAAGAAGCTAAACCATCTCTAACACGACAAAAAGAATTTTGCAAAACAATAGGCAATGCCGAGACAACACCTTTCCAGAAGCGAGATTGTGACTAATTAATTTTCGCCAGTGCAACAGGAATATTTTTCGCATAAATAGATCTAAAAAAATCAGCCCAAAATGATCCCCCAACCATCAACTTCCAAGCAAATCTCATAAATAAAGCTTGTTGCACTTCGTTAAAATCCCGTATACCTAAACCACATTCCTCCACTGGATAACATATCTTTCTCCATGACACCCATTTACGTCTCTTCGAACCATCACTTGAATTCCATAGAAATGATGCTAAAATACGGTTCAGCTCTTTATGGACACCCTTAGGCAAATTCAAAACCGAAAGCACATGGATCGGCATACTACATAGTACATGTTTGATAAGAGTAATATTTCCCCGAAAGACAATAGGCGACCCTTCCATCCAGCCATTTGCTTTTGAATTTTATCCAACATAGGTTCAAACATATGTTTCCTAAGTCTCCCCGTATAGAGGAGAACCCCCGAATAACTACAAGGCCACACCTCTTCTTTGAAACCCGACAAATTCAATAAGTTCCTTGTACGTGCAGTAGAGATGTGCTTGGAAAAAAAATGGACGATTTCATCGGGCTCACTTTCTGGCCAGATATAAATTCATACTTTTTAACTATCTCCAGAAGGTTTCCAATAGACTTCTTTTTTCCATTGGCAAAGATAAGTAAATCATCAGCATAAAATAAATGACTAACCACCATTCCTCCAGAGTGAAAAGGATGAATGCGATTCCTTTCAAAAGCTTGCTTGATCATTCTGGATAAAATCTCCTGCGTCAATATAAACAAATACGGCAACAATGGATCTCCTTGTCGTAACCCTCTAGAAGGTTTAAAGAAACCCCTCGTTTTATCATTAAGCATGACAGAGTAGTATGGAGAAGAAATGCAGTTGAAAACCAGATTTCGCCATTGGTCAGAGAATCCCATATTCCTCAGACATGAAAGGAGGAATTGCCAATTCACTCTGTCATATGCCTTAGCCATATCAATCTTCATTACAATGTTACCACCCCTTGCCTTCTTATGTATTTTATGACCATCTCCTAGGCAATAGAAATATTATCAAATGTACTTCATCCTTTAATAAAAGCAGATTGTTCTCGAGAAATTAACTTTTCAAGTAGAGGGGCGAATCTAGCTACCATGATTTTGGATATCACTTTGCACACCACCGAGCAAAGGCTAATAGGTCTAAATTTATCAAAACTATTGGGACATTCCACCTTAGGAATCAAAGCAATATTAGTAGCACCCAAAGCACAGGTAAGAGGATAGCCTTCAAAAAATTTCAATAACCACTGCATGGAGATCCTTCTGAATAATACTCCAAGCATTAATAAAGAAGCTTGCACTAAATCCATCTGGGCCAGGACTGCTATCATTAGGGATAGACCAAAGAGCATTTTTTACCTCTTCCATTGTTGACAACTGACATAGTGCCAAATTTTCGTCCTATGTAATGACTGGTGTCAAAAGATCAAGGTCATGCTCACCCATAGAGATGGGTGATACAGTAAAAAGCTCCTGAAAAAAATTGGACATCACCTTCATGAACATCATCAACTGATTTCAGCTCAATGCCATTTTCCAGAACCATGTGGTCGATCAGTTGGCTCTTTTTTTTTATTTTTTATCGATGCATGGAAAAATTTTGTGCTACCATCACCCTCTTGAAGCTATTTTATGCGAGACTTCTATCTCCATAGTACTTCTTCTCTATCAAGCCAAACTTTGTATTGATTCCGACATTGCAATAATTGATGTTCAGTATCCAATGAGAAACTCTTAGTCAGCGAATTTTCCAGATAAATCAACTTGTCTTCAAGAAAACTGATTTCTTGTTGCACTCGACCGAAGACCTCAACATTCCAGGACCTTAATACCGTCTTCAGCATCCTAAGCTTTCTCCCAAAACAAACCATCGGAGAACCTGTTGCATTCACCTCCCAAATTTGGTTCACCAATGGCAGAAAACCCTCATGAGAGCACCACATCCGTAAAAATCGAAATGGGCGAGGACCAAGAAAGCTCGTGAGTTCACTGGATCGTAATACCATCGGGCAGTTGTCTGAAGAAGTCCGATCCAAATAAGCTAATGAAACTGATGGGTATTGATTTTTAAAATTTTGGTCAATCAATATACGGTCTAATCGAGCCTATATCCGTTGAGATCCTTGTCTACCATTGCACCATGACAATTTTGATCCAGATGAAGGAATATCAATCAAACCTGCCTCATAAATAAAATTATTAAACTCCCGCATTGCCAACGAAGAAGCATACAAACCACCGATTTTTTCATCGATGGAACGGACTATATTGAAATCACCACCAACTAGCGACCCAGAATCTCCACTGTCTAACAACTTCAATAGATCCCACAATTCCCTTCTTCATCTATGACAACAACTAGCATATACAACAGATGTAAGGACCCGAGCACTACCAAACGCAAACCATCCAGATATTGCTTGCCCCGATGTACTAATTAGCAAAAAAGAAAGTTCATTTTCCCAGAACATCCAAATTTTACCTCCTTCCCTGACATTGGATACATAATGAGGAAATCTTAACCGTTTAGCCCAACGACCAATTTTATCCCTAGAAACAAAAGGTTCTATTAAAACTAAAATCGAAGGATTATGCTATTTTCTTAAACTCAATAACCTGCTCTTAGAAGACACAACACCCCTCAAATTCCATATCAAAATATGCATCATTAATAAGATTTTTTAGATCTAGTGGTGAGACCTAAAGTCACCTTCTTCCTATATCTTCCCTTTCCTTTTTTTAGAGGTGGTGACCACAATTGATCTGTATCATAATGAAGAATATCTAATTTAGGCAACTCATTGTCGTACTCACCTTCAGATGTAGTTTGAAGTCCCACTGCCTGCTCATGATTTTGTGAGATACCCATGTGTAGAGATACATGGGAAAGAGGTTCATCTCTAATCACACGATCCGCAATATTTTCCATGATATCCATGACAAGAGCCTCATGTACAGCATCAACATCACCCCTCAAAATGGCATGTTCCAATTCGACTTCATTAGAAACCACTGTATGCTCCATATTTTGAGTAGTGTCCCGAAATCCAGCCTTGACAACAGTTTTACAGGTATTTGTATTAATTCATTCCCTGCTTTCCTCCAAGTTTTCCACAGTAACTGTTTCTAAATCGTTTGCCAAATTTTATGCACCCAGATTATCTATATGTGTTTCAACTCTTCCCTCCAGATCTGCATAGAGTGTTAATGTCGAAGGAATTAATAAATCTCGCCGCAGAAGTCCGCTTCTTTTTTCCTCAATTCTGGTACCTTCTTTTCCACACAGGTTTGCCCTTTCCGGTGGTAGAGCATCCCCCTCTGCCTTCCTACGCCAAACTTTTCTTGGTGCTTTAGGAATATTATCATTCTGAATGGTTCATTCACTCTCCTTTTTCCGTTTACATATACCATCAAGATGACCTTGAGTGCGGCAGAATTGGCAAAATTGTGGCATCTTCTCATAAACGACTTCTTGAAATCGACTCGACGGGTGGAAAGGAACCCCCAACTAGAAAGAATCAATAGGAGGTTTCGATATGTCCATCTCCACACAAACACGAGCTCCATCAGTGCGGGAAGCACGAGCCGTAAAATTTAACTTTTGTCCGTTGGTTTGAAGTGGTCAAATAAAATATTCTATCTTATCCCTTGTAAGGAAATTATATTTTTCACTTATTTGTAGCTACAGTTGGAAATAACTAAAATTAATACCGAATAAGAGTACCACTCCTAAAATGTAAGATGATATCTACTTCCTTATGAAATATTCCTAATATCAGCTGATATGCTTATTCATTTATACATCATATCAGGTAGGTAGATAAGCTATTTACATTATAGATTCCAATAACTTGGTTTGAAATTATTGTTGGATTTTTTGTCTGATTTTACGAAATAAACTTACATGTTTATGTATGTTTAATTTAGTTCAGATAATATGATCTTTTTGAATTTCACCCTAAATAAGGATAAAAATCATATAATGAATGATTTGTGATTATTAATGATTAATCACACATTATCACGATCTTCCATGAAAAATACCAGGAGAGCTTGTGCCACTCGAAACCATGGAAATATTGCTCCAGACGCTTTCTAGTATGTCATTAGTGGTCGATATAAATTATATTAATAAGGTAATTCGAAGTGAAAAAGATAGTGCAACTTACTTGATAGCTCTGAAAAAGTTTTGAGCAATAAATCTAGTCTTGATAGTTATAGCGATACATTGAAGCAAAAATTGGAAAAATCATCAGCTTAACATCTATGTTTTTCTTGTTCTCTCTGTGAGTTGTTCAAAGAGTAAAAATTGGTAGGCGTAGTAAATCTTACGACATTGTTTATCCTATGATACTTGATGGTTGGAAGAGTGTGATTCTATATGGTTGTAACAATTTTTCATATAGTTGAAATATTTATCCATCCATAAATTTTCTCTGTTTTTTATATTTTCTGTCTTGTTATTTTTATCTAACAAGGATTATGTGGATAAATCAATTCCCAACATAACTGATAGTCAAGCAATAGGAATTTCTCTAGATTTTATGTGTAATTGGATATTTTTAAGATGAAAAAATATAACTTAGTCTCCGTTCTGGAAGAATTTGTAAAGGGTTTAATTTATAATAGACATTAGTGGTGGACTAGTGGATAATATTTGTGAATCCATTAGAATGTGTGATTGAATAATAAAGTTTGACATTTATAAATTTAGCCAAACAAATACTCAAGTGTGACGAATATAGCTTTAAAAGATTATAATGCTATCCTTGAATTCAAACATTTTTAACGTCTAACTTTTGTCCGTTGGTTTGAAGTGGTCAAATAAAATTTTTATTCGCATATATTGTAGGATATTAGAGTTTTCTACATGACATTCCGTAAGACCAATAACTCTTACCTACTTTTATCCATATATTATATGCAAGGTTCATTTATTATAATCTATATATAAAAAAAAAACGTTTGCCACATGAAATAGTGTACATCTGATAACATGAATTTTTAATATTGACTTTCCAAAGTCTTTTTAAATTATATAAACGAATAGATAAAATCCTGGATTCAAAAACCATTCCAGCATAAATTCCATCAATTACAGTAATCTCCATTTGAGGTTAATTAATCATTTGTTGACTTATTGAGTCTTTTAAAATCATTTGTGTAAACTTCAAAATTTATAACAACCACCGCTTGTAATTAAAACAATATTGTTCGTTGTGAGATCTTAATCTTTAATCTATTTTCATACTACTAATTTCTGAGGAAAAATTATATGCTTTGAGATGCAAGTAGATATCAACCCTATTATTAGAAAGGATATTGAGTCTAACTCAACCTAACAAAATCGGCTTGTTAGAGGAGGATTGCCCTCGCCTTATTAAGTGGATCGTGTAAATATCACCGGCCAATTTGGGACTCTAATATGCCCCCTCATGCACTGCCTGGATCATGCCAAACAATTATGAACAAATCAATATTGGGTGCACCTAACATTGCAAAATTGGGCTTGCTCTGATACCATATTAGAAATGATATTGTGTCTAAATCAACCTAACAAAATTAGCTTGTTAGGGGAGGATTGCCCTCACCTTACTAAGCGGATCGTGTAAATATCACCAACCAATGTGGAACTCTAATACCTATTAATAGTTAAAATATTCTATCTTATCCCTCGTATGTAAATTATATTGTTCACTTATTTGTAGCTACAGTAGGAAATAACTAAAATTAATACCGAATAAGAGTATCACTCCTAAAATGTAAGATGATATCTATCAACGAGAGTTAATATTTGAAATTAAGCTTGAATGTGTTCTCTATTTTAACTTTTCAAAATAATGAGTAGGTTTGGATCTCGCAATTCACTCTCTATTTGTAATTTATAATGCTTGAATTTTCAAAAGTCATAAATTTTGATGTTCCATTCACTGAGTTATTCAAACATTATTAAAATTTTTTGGTCATTGGCAATTTAAAATAAAATATTATTTAAAATGTGGAAAAGTGATAATTGTGTTTTAAAAATATAATAAAGATCTAAAATAGAGGGTTTGTTGGAGTGAATAAAAAAATGCATTTTTTAAAATAAAAACACTATTGTGCTTTAATAAGAATATCTATTTTTGACTCTTTATTTTACATTTTTGAATGCTTTTTTCTAAAATAATTTATTAACTTTTGTTTAATATATATATTTAATATGTCAATGGTAAATCCATTCAAATTAGATAAATTAAAAATTAGAGTATTAAAATTTTCAAATGCAATTATTATAAAGTAAAGATAGAGAGTGTATTGAGCTCTTCAACTAATCACGGAATATCCATGTATAAATTTTTTATCAATTACAATATGTCCACTGGCGATTAAAACTTGTGGTGGATCTTAATCATTAATTCATTTTAGACTATTTTGATTAAAGGGAGAAGACAAATTTAAGAATTGCATCCTACAAGATGGGATATTCACATATCCTTTATATGTCAAGTAGGTTTTGAAATTTAACTAATGGAATTTCCTTGAACTGAATTTTAAGCTGAAAATTATTTCATGTATCATGTTTTCAGCTTTAAATTTTTTACTTTGGTCATGTTTTCCAAAATTGAAGTAGTTTAACATGGTAAGTTTGGCTTCAATATTGACATTACAGAGTCTTTTCATATTGTAAGTCTAAAACTCCATTTGTAATTAAAATGACTTTTGTTGACTCTTCTAAAACTGTAAGTGTAAACGTCTTCAACAGCAGTAAACTCTACATAAAAAAATATATATTTGTTTTGGGATCTCGATTTTTAATTCATTTTATGCTACTTTGAATAAATGGTTTTCATTAGTCATACAAGAAGATAAATGTCACATGTTCACATGATATATTTGTCCGAAAGATAATTGAGAACATGTGCCCTAGATCATGTAATTTGTCTTAACCCTGCATAGATGAGTGTCGAGTGACTCAACCTTGACGTATAAGGAGAACATTATTGTTGTGAAAGGGAGATGATGCCAGATTAATCCAATACCAAATTGTTGGAGAAAATAAGAGATTATAGCCACAATATGAAATAATTGATTACAAAAACAAAATAATTTATAGATAATGAAAATTTTATAATATGGAGAAATAATACAAAGATTTGTATTTACAATGCTTCTAACTTCTACTAAATTATAATGAAAAACCAACTATATATAGGAAACAAATAGAGAACGCCCAAACCTTAACAATAGAGTTGTAGTTGAAGTAAAATGCAAGAAGCGCCACTCTTCGAGCGTCGCAGTACCACGGCCGGCACCTCCCTGTTACAATATTATGTTGCCGGTGCCTAGCCGGCTCGTCTCTGTCTCAAATACTTTCCAAAATATTTTTTTTTCATTTCAAAGTTTTCTTCAAGTCCAACATAAATTTCAACTCTCAACTGAGCTTCCAACTAGAATTTAAATTAGAATTTGTCAAGTAAACTTGAATAGGATTCAACAATAGCATTCTAAATAGATTTTTTCTTAATGTACACTTTAATTAGAACTCCCAATTATCTTTAACAAAGAAATCGGGCCACACCTAAATTCTAACGGTTATTCCTAGAAGAGTTGAGATATTTTACATTATTAAACTGATTTTAACTTTGATGAGTTACTCTATTAGTAGATTGAACAAAGTCGTACCTTATTTTTAACTCCTATTTCCTTTTGGCAACATGGAGAGTTTGATGGGGTGTTAGGAATAATTGTTTTTCAGTTTCTTGATAGTTTGTCTTTTATGTTGTTTACGGTTTTAAGGTTTATACACTTTATACAGTCGCTTTGTAATCTTTACTTGATATTGAATAATAGAATACACTATGTTTAATAGTTTTATCAATTGCAATATTATCTGCTTGTGATTAAAACTTCTTTTCGAGGGATCGCAATCATTAATTCATTTTAGACCACTTTAATTAATGGGGGAAGTCAAATAAAAGAAGTGCCTCTTACAAGATGGGTTATTCATATATCCTTCGTATGCCAAACAGTATTTGAAAGTTAAGTAATGGAATTTCCTTGGACTAAATTTTAAGCTGATTTTTTCCCCTTCCTGTAGCATGTTTTCCCAAAGGATTCATAAGGAAAGTACTATAAATGTAGATTTAAAATATTATATGCTATCTGTAATTTCATGTAATCCAAATGTTAGGAAATATACAGCATAATGCAGACACCAAACTAAGGCTAACCTAGTTCAATATCCAATAACCGAATTCAACAGTTCAATCATGCAATGATAGAGTTCAATAACCAACAGACTTCCCTATGAACTAAACAACAGATTCAGCAAGCACAATAATATCCAGCATACATTAGCATATATATATTGTAGAAGTCATGAGAATACATAGAAGCTAAAAACTGAAAGCATAAATCGAGACAAAAAAGAGTAGAACTCTACTTCCCTTCCTGCGTCTTCCCTTCCTCACTGGCCAAAGTGTTTAGGCTCAGGAACAGCCTTCCATGCCATGCAATTCACCATCCAGAGAGAGTATTATAACCAGCCAGAAGCACCCAATACTCGACTTAGGTCATTGATCGAAAGATCTACCAATAGCAGTCAAGTTCGAGCCCTAAACATTGACCTAAGCCTCACAAGAAACCAACACAACCCAGCTCTATTTCAAGCCTGAGTAATACACGATAGTCTCATAGCAATAGGCTCAATAATCAGTTAATACCAGAGGAAGAAGAAGAAGAACCCAGAGACGGAGGCGAGCGCAAAACGGAGAGAAGGGGGAAAAAACGTCTCAAGGAAGGAACCCAGCCTAACTGAAGACCAAAGGTCAGCTCCAAGAAAATATCAAGGCTAAGATTTAATCCCAACCGTGGATTAAATCTAAGGGTCGAAAATGGTTCCAAACAAGCACACAATCCGGGTCATACTAATGTCACCAATAAGTGAGTGTCACTTAAGCAACAATAGTAATGAGTAAGTATCAATAGAAATGCACCGGCCCAATAAAGTGTTAGGGGAACCACTTAGGCCCAAATAAGCCCACACCAAATTTTCAGCATTTAATTTTATCAGTTGGTGATTTCAGGGAAGAGATTATAACATTCTAAAATTGAAGTCGTTCTTACATGGTTGGTTTGGCACAATAATTGTTTTTTATTTTTTTTTGAAAATTTATTGTTGACTTTGCTAAGTCTTTTAAAATTGTGAGTGCAAACTTCATCAATTATAGTATCTCTACTTGTGATTAAAAAAAGTTTTGCTTGTTCGGGGTCTCGATCTTTAATCCATTTTATACTTTGTTTAATTGTATACCATTTTAATAAAGAAGATATAATGTCACTTCACATGTTAGAGTTGTCCCATATGACTATATATTAAGAGCATGCTTTGGCGATATTAGCGTGGATTATACGATTTGATGTGTGGGTATTCACACTCTCTATAAGCATAAAAAATTGATTCGGGAATGTCTAGTGGTTATTGATTAATCATTTATTTCCAACATTTGTAACTTTCTAATGAGCCAATTAAAGCAATAATACAGCAGAGAGAAAACCGAGAGATAAAAATAATGCAATTGTTGACCACAGCCACGTAATTTAAACGAAGAGATAAAAATTTATATTTGGTGAGTCTTTTTATAGATTATTATTGTTGGAATTTGGTTTAGAGAATGAAAAATTTAGTTATGAATATAACTTAGAAAATGACTTTGTGTCAACTTCAATTAAATATTCGAACTTGATCTGATAGTCAAATTATATATATAAATTGAATAACTTGTTCTACTCATCGAGTTGATCGTCGTGATATATATATGGAATCACAAAATCAATTCCGTATGAATGAGATAAATGCCTAACTCCATAACTTGCCAATCGCTTAAGCGACTGGCTAGCAACAGCAAATGATGCTTCACTTCATGAAGGTTGTTGAGTTTGGAGCATGACACTTCACTCACAATCCGTCATCTTCTATAAATAGGACATTTTGGACGCCCATTATGCATTCCATATCATTTTGCATTGACCATTACATCAAAAACTCTTGGAAAATACTCTCCATAAATCATTTCAAAAAACATTTTCATCTAGAGGAAAATTTTTCTTCCAAAGTACGTTATTGCTTGTGGTTTGAAGTGTTTCTACCACAAGTTGTATCCGCTGTATTTTGGGGGACAAGTGCCGTAAACCGGTAGTACCATTGAGGGGCAATTTTGTCTTAAGGAGAAATTGTTTTCACTTGCCTCGGATTTCGTTCTTCACTTTCTTTTCTTTTTGTTACTTTCTTTCTTTTTATTTCTAGAGTTTAATTACGATCCTACAAATTAAATTTAAATATTTCTTTGTCTAAACAGCCATTTCAATGAATTATTTATGCTGTTTCTGTTTTTCCTGTTTAATACTTGATAAGTATACAAGACGTGCATCATTAAACTATTGCAATGCTCATCTGTCTTCTGCTATAATTATAATGTTTTCTGCATTTAAAGCCCCGCCCAGGTTTCCCAAAGTAATTCCACATATTGAAACTTTCTCATCTTCACACCATTTTGTGATTTTCTTGTAACACCGTCTTCAACTTTTCCACCTTACAAAAAAAGAAAAAGAAAAAAACAGAATATGGCGGAAGCTTCTGTAGAATTTCTGCTACAAAATCTGAAGGACCTGCTTTTATACAATGCTCATCTGATTCTTGACGTTAAGGAACAAGTGAATTCGCTGTACAACAATCTTGATTTGTTCAAATCCTTACTCAAGGATGCTTCAAAAATCCGGTACAAGAATGATTTCTTAAAAACTACAATGAACCAAATCAGAGACGTTGTATATGAAGCAGAAGATATTATAGACAGATTTGTTTCTGAGTCAGCTGCACGCAAGGCCCGGGGTAGCATGGAGAAGGCTTTAAATATATTTGATCATACCAAAATGCTTCGACGTGTGGGGAAAGAGATCGAGTCCATCAGCGCTGAGGTGAAAAGGATACATGACGACAAGAAGGAGTATGTAGTTAGGGCCCTGCAGCAAGAAGAAGAGGGACATGCAGGAAGCAGAAAAAAAAGAGAGGTAAAATACATCCGACATTATAATTCTAATTAAATTTACAACTTGTTTCATACAAATAAATGTTTAGTAATACTTGTATGCATTCTGATATTTCATGAGTATTTTTGTTTACGCAGAATACTTCGCATATATACAACAAAAATTTAGCTCTCCAAATTCATTTCTCCTTTGATGTTTAAATTATTGATCCGTTTAATACAAGTTTTTAATAATATGATTTAAATTTTAGGTTCCCCTTTTCGTTACTAACCAAAAAGTATTTCACAGAGCATTTTAAAAGTCTACTTGCAAATAATTTTCACCAATTAATATGATTAATGGATTTTGACAGATGCAATTCATCTAGTCTGAATATAGCCATCAATTTCTGATAAGACCCTTTTTCACTGTAATATAGGCTCCCATTGTAGAGGAAGACAACGTGGTGGGCTTTAAAGATGAGGCAGAAAAAGTAATCAAACTTCTCACTGGAGAATCAGAGGAACTAGAAGTTATATCAATTGTTGGTATGCCTGGTCTTGGTAAGACAACACTCGCTAAAATGATATTTCGTGATTCTACCATTCAATATGAATTCTACAATCGTGTATGGATTTTTGTTTCTCAAGAATATAGTAGAAAGGATGTGTTCCTCAATATTCTAAGACATTTCACTCCGCCCAGCGATGACATGTATAAAATGGATGATGAAGAATTAGCCAGCGTACTTCGTAAAGTCTTGGAGGAAGAGAAGTATATAATTTTCATGGATGATGTGTGGTCTAAAGAGGCCTGGGATGGTCTCAAAATTGCTTTTCCTCGGAACAAGAAGCAGAGTAGAATCTTACTTACCACTCGTTTTACGACAGTGGCTAGGCATGCTAAACACAACATAGAGCACCATGATTTGCGTTTTCTAAATCCTAGTGAGAGCTGGGAGCTACTCAAATGGAAGGCACTCCACTCAAAGGAATGCCCCGAGGAGTTGAAAGGGGATGGAGAGCATATTGCCATAGAATGTAAGGGATTACCGCTTGCAATAGTGGTGATTGGAGGAATTCTGCGAGATAATAATAATGAAATTCATTGGTGGAAAAAAGTTGCCAAAAGTGTGGATACTTATATTGTTAACGACCAGGAGAAAACCATGGCCAATTTCATAGAAATGAGTTTCAATCACTTGCCTTATCACTTGAAAGCATGTTTCCTCTATTTTGGGATGTTTCCAGAAGATTTCCAAATCCCAGTGTGGAAACTAGTTCGTTTATGGATCGCAGAAGGATTCATACAGGAAATCGAGGGAATAAGTTTGGAGGATAGAGCAGAGGAGTATTTAGAGGATCTTGTCAACAGGAATTTGGTCATGGTTGGAGAAAGGAGGTTGAATGGCAAAATAAAAAGTTGTCATGTTCATGACATGATACTTGTGTTTTGCAGGACTCAAGCAGCTGAAGAAAATTTTTTCCACGAAATTAAACAATTTGATCCAAGTAAATATACAGCTTCTGACCTCAAGTGGAATAAGTACCGTCGCCTATGTATTCATTCTCGTGTTTTGAGCTATCTCTCTTCAAAACCAGTTGGCCCACATGTTCGGTCTTTCTTATGTTTCTTCTATGATGATTTTGAGTTGCCTCTTTCCCTTATTTCTTCCATCCCTGGAGAATTTAAATTGCTCAGGGTCTTAGATGGTAAAGCAATTCATTTCCCTCGTTTTCCTAATGACCTAACTCAACTGATTCATTTGAGGTATCTCGTCCTCTCGTGCCATTCTAAGATTCTTCCTGCAACCTTTTCCAGACTTTGGAACCTTCAAACTCTTATAGTTCAGACGTCATCACGAACACTAGAAATCAAAGCAGATATATGGAAGATGATGAGACTGAGGCATCTAAAAACAAATAGCAATACATCCTCATCTTTGCCAGTCCCTCTTCTTGCTAATAAAAGTACAAGTACCGAAGATTCTTTGATAAATGGAAACCTAAGAACACTTTCTACAATATCGCCTCAAAGTAGTACACAAGATATCTTTGCAAGGGTTCCTAACATAAAGAAATTGGGTATTCGAGGCCCACTAGCTAATCTTTTGTACTCATTTGATAGTGTGGGAAAACTGGATTATCTTGAAAATTTGAAGCTATTGAATGATGTACATCCTAAGCCATCTTCTGAAGGAAAAATAGCTAGGTTTCCTCAAAAGTACCAATTTCCTCCAAAACTAAATAAGCTAACACTAGAAAACACTCGTCTTGGTTGGAAGCACATGTCTACACTTGGAATGTTGGATAGCCTTGAGATCCTCAAGTTGAAAGACAATGCATTCGATGGTGAGAGGTGGCAAACAGAGGATGGAGGTTTTCGTGTTCTCAAAGTCTTGCAAATTGGAAGGACAAATTTAGTTACTTGGGTGGCTTCTGCTCGTCACTTCCCAAGACTCAAGTCTCTTTATCTCAGACACTGCAGTAACCTCGGAGCAGTTCCATTGGGCCTTGCAGATGTTTCAAGCCTCCAGATAATTGACCTGCACCGTACCACCAAATCAGCAGCTGCTTCTGCCATGGAAATTAAGAAGCTTAAAAAAGCTATGCAAGACCAGCAAACCAACAAAGGCAGGGAATTTAAGCTTTCCATTTTTCCTCCTGATCAGGGTCAATGATCTTCATTTGTACAAGCTCAAAAATTCCAACTTCACAGGTAATACAATTTTTTCTCTTTTGACTTGGCATTTCTATTTGTCGTAAATTTGAGGAGCAAACTTTCAAATGAATTTCCATATTTAATTAATCTTCATATATGGCAATACCACAACAGCTTTAATTTGTCTCATTTACTAAGCTGGACTGCAATGATACCAATTAAAATCAGATACTTAGAGAAGAATTAGATGAACAAACTTATATCATTATTAGTCTGTGACCTTGCAACTTCAAATATGAAATCCATGCATATCTGCTACACTTAAATGAAGAACGACTAACTTTTCAGCATTGTTTTGATATGTTTGACTCAACCATGTATGCTGGAAGTTCATTATTAGTCTGTGACCTTGAAACTTCAAATATAAAATTCATGCATATCTGCTACACTTAAATGAAGAACGACTAACTTTTCAGCATTGTTTTGATATGTTTGACTCAACCATGTATGCAGGCAGATAATTCGAGAAATAACAATGCCATGGATGTTGAATAAGTGAAGCACAGATGAATGGAGCCATATCACCTCTTCGTAGTCATTTTGCACTCGTTTGAATAAAATAAACTATTGCACTTTATTGTACGTTGAACTCCAGAAGATTTTTATTTCACTTTGTTGAATGTGTTGAACTCATGATTTCGCTTTAATGGAAGTGTTATATACTCCTGATATCACTTGACCTTGTTTCTATATCTCTCTGTTAGACAGCGGAATTGTTTGTACAGTTACCTGAGAAGACAATTGATATTGACAGAAAATTCTACATTCTGCTAATACTGATTCAAACAAACTTCAGCCTGAAGTTTGAAGAGGCAAAAAACTGAATATATAGTACTTCTATCTAATTTGCTTTAAATGTTTCATGTTATCCCGCAACAAGTAATAAAATGATGAGTAGAATATCGTCCTATGATGATATATTAACTAGATTTTTAAGTTGAATTTTACTTACCAACTAGAATACACAAATTAATAATAATGGAGAAATCAAGTATCGAGGTATAAATGAATTAAAGAATAGTTTGGAGTCTCAATTTCACTAATTAATCATACTCATGTTCAATTCATAGTTTGGTTTAATTGTTGTGTTGTCAAATAATAAATCAAAGATAAAATACTAAAAATCATTTCTCGAGTACTTGTTAACCTATCTTTAAATATCAAACAAACTTCCTTTCTCGGTTAATAGATATTAAATAATGCATAAGAGCTTAGGACAACCGCATGATTAAGCGAAAATATTTCGAGTAACAAAAAAATATTAAAAAGCAAGATTGGATGTTCTAACATGGGTTCTTTCCATATAACATGTAACGTATATCAATGTAATTTATTCTCGTTAACAAAGTTGAAAATAAATCAACCTTGTCAATTTAGAAAAATGTCTAACCAAAAATCTTAAAATAATGAATTAAAAGATGAGTGGATTTCAATTAGCTATATTGTTCTTCCTAACATATAACTTAGCATTGAAACAAGGAGAATGAATCAAAACATGAAGAATTTGACATAGATATCCAATTTATCCTAGGAACGTAAAGATGGAATAAATCTTTTCAATCTTTTATCGTGAACCCCAAAACTCGGAATTCTTCGAACATGGGTTTTCATTATCTTATCTTAATTTCTTCCCAAGATAATTAATTATGGTGTTTTTCAATTGATATCGAAGATACCTTAATGTTTATGTGTGTTTTGAGGTGTTCGGAGACTTCGGGATATAAATAGAGGCATGGGTCCAAAAAAGGGGTCCAAATGAGCTAGAAGTTTAAAATAAAATAAAATTGAGTTTCCTATTGTTAGAATTAGGGGGTGATCCGAATTCTATTTGTAATGCTATTTGGGAATCCTATTTGAAATATATTCAACAATTCTAGTTGAAATTCAATTGGGAGTTTGAAATTTGTATTAAACTTGAAGAGGTCAAGATAAGGATTATCGAGAAATTTTCGATGCATTCCCCCTCTCTGAGCACATGATTCTCGCTCGAGAGCTCAAAGCAGGAAAACTGACACTCGCTTAGTGCCGCCTCGTGCTCGAACAAAGAAGCCGCTGTCCACTAGTGCTCGTGTGGTTGTTCATTTGGTCCAAGGCCCATTTCTCAGCATTCTTTTTCATTTATAACTCTATCTCTATGGTTTGAAACGTTCCCTATATATATTAGCTCTTCATTATAATTTAGACAATACTATAAATAGATTATCTTTTGATTCTCTCCATATTTAGTAAATTCTCCTTTCCTTTCCAATTATCTTTTGTTCTTGTGCGTTTTATGATATTTACTTCATATTGTGCCATATATATATTCATCCTTATATCACAACAAACTGGTATCAGGGCGAGGTTCGATCAACCCAGAGCTCAGCTTGATCTTTTGTGATAACAATCATGAAGTATGATATTCCGCTTTTGAATCGCAGTACAAGATTTTCGTTGTATCAGGTAAAGATACGAGTTGTGTGCTCGCCCAGATGGATTTGGATGATGCATTTTTGGGATTTAATAAGATGCCATAACATGGACGTGGGAGGAGAAACAACATAGGGATCGAAAGACCCTATCACAGATTCATCTTCATCTTTTGAATAATATTCTTTAGGACATTTTGAATTAGAAGACCGTCGCTACATTATGGTTGAAATTGAAACAATTATGCACGACGAAGAGTCTAACTAGCAAATTTCATTTGAACCAGCATCTATATTAGCATCGTATGATAGTAGGTACATCCTTAAAGATCACCTAGTTGTTTTTAAGGAAATTGTCTCTGATATGAAAACCTTGAAGGTCAGATATGCTGAAGAGGATTTTGATTTGATTTTGTTGTGTTCGTTGCCCCGCTTCATATATGTTTTTTAGAGAAATAATTTTATATAGACGTGATACTCTCACAATTGAAGAAGTTTATGACACTTTATTTTCAAAAGAGAATATGAAGCATCTTGTTGGATTTGAGGCTCATGAAAATGGCCTTGTTGTTGATGGTGGTTATGCGAAGGGCAAATTAAGGTCAAACTTCAGTAATAAAATTTGTAATTATAGCAATAAGAAGCGGCACATGATAAATGATTGCTATAAGTTTCACAATAAAGAAAATTTGACTGGAGCTAATCAAAGGGAAAGCAACCAGATACTCCAGGTGAAGCTAATATTGTAGAAGTCTTACTATAACAGATAACTTTTAATTATTTCTGACCCTGACTCCAAACCTCACGATGATTGAATTATTAATACAGCTTGCACTTTTCATATGTGTCACAGTCGAGATTTATTTTCAACATTTGAAAGAGTTTAGATGGTGCTGTGTAATGAGAAATAATACAGCTTGTAGGATAACTAGTATTTGTAGGGTCACAACTAAGATATTTGATGAGATTGTCAGAACATTTAATGATGTGAGACATGTTTTAGATTTGAAGAGAAATATTATTTCCTTGAGCACTCTTGACTTGATAGGGTACAAATACATCGGTGAAGGTGGAGTCATGAAAGTTAGTAAATGTGCCTATATTGTGATGAAAGGAAAGAAAGTATCCCAATTATATGTCTTTCTTAATTCTACAGAATTTTTGAAGATTAATCAGCAAATTTTGGGAACTCGGGTGGATTATAAGTTTGGCTCAGTACCGTCAGAGTTTAGTTTGGGGTTTACATTGAAGAATACATTTCAATCAAGTTCAAAAGTCATGGATAATTTCATTTTTCCATCATTACCAACAATGTCATCGTATTCAATTGCTAGAAATAAACTCAGGAGAAATATTAAGCATCCACATAGGTACGTGGATGCCGATTTAGTTACTTTTACTTTGAATGTGGTTGAAGGTATTGATTCTAGCCAAACACTTTCTATTGCAGTAATTAGTTGTGCCGATTTTGTTACACGGCTTGTTTCTATCATGTTTGGTGATTATTAAATTATTTATAATTATTTTTGTTGCTCATGTGGATAACTTAAACAACTTTGGTGTCCAAGATAATCCTACTGAGCAGTGCTTGGAATTTAGTTGATACTCAGTTATTGAGTTTATCCTAGCTGTGTTTTTTGATAGAGGTGGAGAATTTTTCTAATTAAAGAATTGTGTTTGGTGTTTCCAGGTGAAGAATTTTTGAAATTTTATTAATTGCAGTGAAATTTGTGTCAACGTGAAATTTGTGTTAAACCTGAAAATGTCAAGATATGGACCAAGGAGAAATTTTTGACTCATTCCCACCCACTGATTGCCTGAATCCTGCTCGGCGCTCAAAGCAGGGTAGCTGGTGCTCACTTAGCGTTGGCCTGCCGCTCAAGCAGCAATTCACACAGCCCAAGGCACGTTTAATATTTTAATTTTCTACATTCTTTTCTATCTATAACTCTATCTCTAGGGTTTGAAAAATTTCCTATATATAGTTAGCTCTTTATTGTGTTTTGGACAAGTTAGACAATATTGTAAATACAATATTTTTATATTTTTTCTCCATATTTTAAAGAATTCTCCTTTCCTCTGCCAAGTATCTTTTGTTATTGTGCGTTTGTGATATTTACTATATATTGCCATATAAATTCATCATCATATCACCACACCTATATTCTGCCCGAACTGTCATTTATGTCTGAAAGTGTTTCTCAGTCGCTAAAGTCTGTTTTTGAAATTTTGGGTTTTCACACTTTCGAAGTCTAGTAACGAGCAGTTCGTGACCAGCACAACCAACTAAACCGAGAAGTTTTACAGCACGAACTTCAGTTCACACACTGAAGTTTGTTCTTTCAATTTATTGAGCAATTGATTCTTCAGCTTTTCAGCGTCAATTGTTTTAGTCCACTAACTTCTTCGAACTTCAGTTTTAGTGCCAAAGAATTATGAAAACTTCCAATTAGCTTTTCAAGTCCGTTCAATTGAGTCTCAATACTTGATCGCTTTCATCTTACGCCATCCTTATCTCCAATTAAAGCTCTAAATCAATCCCCTCTTTAGACTTCAATTCATCCGTGGAAAATATGTACTTCCGTTTGCCCCAAAACTTCATAGAGTTCGTGAGCTAATCCTTCATCATCCACGTTATACATTCCCTAGCCGAGTGGAGCAAAACGTCTTCCAATCTTGGGGAACACTTCTTTTTAGTGTGAGATTTAAAGATGGCGTTACAAGAAAATCACAAAATTAGGTATGTCTCATAAAAACAAAAATAGTATAAATAACTTTGTGTTGTGAATTTACTTAATCATGCACATCGAAAAATAAATTACTTTTCAATTCCCACCATGGATCTGTTTTGTGTTAAAATTCAATCATACATAATTTGTATTTCACAATCACAACTCCTTGTAATTAATAAATTACAAAAACTTGAATCTACGAATTTTATTATTTAATTTATTAGAATATTAATCAAATTAAATAATAGATCTTACCATAAATATGCATCAATTATATATTAAAAGTGTATGTGTCCAAAATTGATTGGATTTAGGGCATAAAACTTACACTCTGAACACCTACTATCGGTCAATGCACACAAACACAAGTACGGATGCATACTTTGTCGGTCTATTGACATCATTATCCATAGAAAGAAGCTTCTAGAGCAACATTTTCATGCTTATTTTTGTGGAAGACGTGAATCTGAACTTTTCAATATATGTGCCAAATCAACCATGTCCAAACGACTTCAAATTTAGATTTTATTGCCAAACATCATTATCCATAGAAAGAAGCATCATTGTCCAAACCGAGCATGTCCAAACAACTTCAATTTTGTGTTGCCATTTTATTGACATCATTGTCCATTGGAAGAAGCGTCTAGAGCAGTGTTTCCATTGTTATTTTTGTGGTAGATATATCTTTACTTCTTAAAATTTGTGTCAAACTGACCATGTCCAAATGACATTAAGTTTAGATTTATGTTGCCATTCTATTGACTAAGCCTGGGCATTTTAATCAGAATTGAACCGCCCAAATCGAAATTGAATCGAGATCAGAGATTTCGGTCAGTTTCCAAAAAAATTAAATTAGAAATCGAGAACCGGTTGGGTCGAGGCTGATTCTTAGTTCCTAAACAGAACAGTAGATACTCAAATGGAACCGATTCTTGTAAATTCTTTTTTATTTACAACTTATAGGCTAGGTAAAAATAAAATAAAATACAAAATCTAAAAACTCTAATTTGAGTTGTAATATGTTTAACAATCCAGACTCTAATACTAAGAAATTAAGATTGACTCCTACTTTTTTTTTTTATCTCTCGCCTTACATCACATTGTTGCATTTCAGAGCTTAGTACATGTTTGTCTTTGCAATTTGGACTTTCTATGAATCAAAGTTCAAGTTAGGTTATAGTGTATTCATTCTTTGTAATTTGAGCTGTTTACTTTCTTGCATTGTTTCCAAATTTAAGTGCTTTTTATTTTTTTTATAACATGTGACATTTGAACTTGATATATTCATAGTTAGGGCTATAGTGTACCATTTTTGTTATCTTGAGTTTGTGGTTCTCTTTCGAAATATAATTTTTCCTTTTTTATTCGAACTGAACGAGTTCATATGTGTACTCAAATTTCTTGATACTATATAACCCTGTATGATGTCTATTAAAAAGAGCTTTTTTGAGAAAAATGAATTTAAGCATTATCCATAATTAAATTATAAAGTCTAGCATACCTCACTTATGGACCGAATCAGATTTATCTTTTTGTAATTTTTGGTCGTAATCTATTTTGCTTCTTGAACCGAGTTTTTTCCATTGCACAAATATTGTCGATTAGTAAAGCGTTAGGTATATGTGTTCAAATGACCTATATGAATTTTTTTATTAAATGTATATTTAAAAATGTTAAGGGTAGAACCGAACACTAACCAGAACTGATAAATCGGATTTGAGTTTGCTTCCAGTAATTACAAGGAACTCGAATGACTCCATTTACGACGGGTGGTTCTGTGTATTAAAATACCTGGACCAACCCACTAGATGTCGAGACCTACTGTTGACATCATTGTCTATAGGAAAAAAGCTTCTAGAGCAATGTTTTCATTGTTATTTTTGTGATAGATATAAATCTCAACTTTTTAACATTTGTGTCAAACCGACCATGTCAAAACATCTTCAAATTTAGATTTTAATTCTGGCCTATTGATATCATTGTCCATAGAGAAAAGCATCTAGAGCAATATTTCCACGTTTATTTTTGTGCTAAACATAAATCTCAACTTTTCAACATTTCTGCCAAATTAACCATGTCCAAACCACTTCAAGTTTAGAATTTGTTTTCTCAATCCCTTCTCACCTACATGTGAACATGTGAAATTTATCTTCTTTATTGAAACGTTCGTCCACTTAACCAAAACATTATAAAATGGATTGAAGATTGAAATCTCACAACAAACAAGATTCCTTTAATCACAAGTGCAGATTATTACATTTACGAAGTTTTTATTTACTATTTTAACAAACTTGTTTATGTCAATGAAAGATTCTTTAATTAAAAATGGATAGAATTCGCGTTATTGAAAGAAAATTAATATTTTGCCAAACTATCCATTATCGAAATTACCAACCGACAAATTAGATGCAAAATACATTTAAATTAAAGGAAATGATGGATAGCATGATTTTATAGCTATTAATGTTTCTTTATGACTTTCCCTTTGGCAATTCCATTCACACCTAACTTACAAATTGGAAATACATAATTCATCGATTATGACTCCAACACACGATAGAATATACAAAGGCAAAATTCAAGTCGATAAACACCTAAATTTGCGTGATTTTTATCGTACTCCAGAATAATATTTATATTTATCTTATTTCTTTCATGTGGGGGATTATTAGATATTTATACAATAAATATAATATGTGAAATAAATAATTAATTCAGATAAACTGCCCAATTGGTGAAAAGTGTGAAATTTGTGTGGGAGGTTGGTAGTTCGAGTCACACCTCACACATTATATTAAAAATCTTTGATTGGGGCCTTGAGCTTAATTGATTCTAATAATAAATTATTATTTTTTAGTCATTTTCGAAATTATTTAATGAGTCAATTAGCCAGTAAAATATAACAGTTTTTTGTCCAGTACCAACAACCTATTACCACTAGGCATAAAAATTACAAATAATACTTGATCATGGTAGAGGCAGTTACATCATTTTTCTACATATATAAACACACATTTGGACATTAGAAAATTATTACAATACGAAATTGTATCTTCCTATTTCAGTAAAATATTATACTCAATTTTATACTTATTTTTTGGAGTACACTTGAGAGTTTTGAAGACCATTTGTGATTGCTGCATAATTTGTTTATTTGATCATTG
>OU503038.1:2322942-2335751 GCA_912172775.2 Fraxinus pennsylvanica | reverse complement strand
TTAACCCCCGTTTGAACCCCATTAAATTAAATTCCATTACATTAATTTTTTTTCTCTCTTCATTTCAACCACACATTCATCAGATGAAATAATATTACGCAAAAATCTAAAATTTTTCAACCACACATTCTCCCATCAATCACTATTCTAAAAATTTTCAACCCCCAAAAATGGGGGCCAAACGGGGGCTAAATTTGCTGTTTTTTAGGAATCAGATGGTGGTGTAGGTTCTGTTCAATAGTGTGTTAGAGAAACAAGGGCAGCAAATAACAAACTACTATGTGTATGCAACGTAGAACGACTATTGATAGTGTTCGCTACGAATAACATTACTCTTTCTGAAATCTTCACATAGTGCGGAAGATATGAAATGTTTTATTACATAGATTTGATCAAACAAATACGGACTAGCGTGTAATTATACTTTTTGTCCAAAATAATCTTTAAGCCTTTAATACTAACATGAAATTTTTTAAAAGTATTTATTTATTTATTTATTATTATTATTATTATTATTATTATTATTATTATTATTATTATCATCAAGGTGAAAAAACAGACCAGTTCTAAAATTGGTTCAAAAATCAATTTTTAAATATCATCTACATGCGCTTCTAAGGATTTTACCGCTATATAAATGTGATTAAAGTACACTTCTTGATTAACTTCTAAGGATTTAAACTCAATAAAACCTTCACTCTCGTTCACCCGTCGTCCCTTTATATAGGCTAATGGACTCAAACTTGATATATAGGGCTGCACGTACCCTCTGGTTTGAAAGAATTTTATAGGTTAGTGAGTTCGGTTGCAAAAGGTCATTATGGCACTTAGATCTTAGGACTTGGGCATGTGTCGTGTGGCATCATGTGACCTCCTTTATTAGCTGGTTTCGTGGTGCTACCATCAAAGGAGAGCACTTCCTCTACCATGTCATAATGATAGACGTCTCTCATAATTTGAGTTTCGACCTCCATTCGATGGGGTATTAGGTTAAAGTGCCGAGCAGACTTATCTGGACTCTTTGACAAGCAAGCTCTTTCTACCAAGTTGAGGGAAGCCTCAGCTTATCCGATGAGATTTCAGGTCGACAACAATAATAATATTACATCTTCTTCTTCAAAAAAGAATATAAAGTTAAACAATAGGGATTATTTTGGAAAAATTTACATGCTTTGATATGCAAGTTGTTGTGTTTTGACTCAAATTCTAGTGGGTATTGGAGTGGTCTTGAAAAGATCAAAATTATGGACTTGAGAAAAAAGTCGCCGCATTTTCTCGCTAGATGAATACTTAATTATTTGGCCGAAAGCTAAAATTTTGACATGTACTTATTTTAATTTAGTCACTCGGTATCGCAAAATTAACAAAACATGTCAAGATGAAATATATGAAAACTTATTTTCGATTGTTACAACAATAGCATGTGAATATGTGACATTTATATCCCCCCGCTTATAATCTATAAAAAGCTTATCAATAAAAAAAATTATTTCTTCATTTAGGTAACGTGACTGCGGAAAACCATTGCATATATATATATATATTTATTCTGTGCTCATTTGAAAGTTACAAACGCGCAAGTCTCAAGTTGTCAACACAGCTGGAAATATAGCCATAACATGCTCTTAATAGTCTCATATGGTTTGTTTAATTCTTTGACATGTGCTAATGTACGGGTAATAACAGACATACAATTAAATTAATGACTTGTACAACTGTATATACATGTTTCCAATGATCGTTTGGACAAGAACATGGGAGATTTATCTTTATTATTGAAAGATCAATGGTACTCCACTTATTTAAAAATAGTATAATATGAAGTAATGATCAAGATTTTTGGGAACTCCATTTCTGGAGAAAAAAAATGATGATAAACTAAGTTTGATCTGCATAAGCAAACGTTTATAAAACCCTTTTTACAGACTTAATGGTAGGTAACTTTTAAGATAAGGCATAAAAATACGTTCAAGTACTTTCTTTTAGATTTAATGCTTAATCAAGTCTTCTTGGAAAGCTTGCTCGATTATTTAATAGTCTCATAAATAGAAGTTGTGACCAAGTCCAGAGTTTAATTTTACTCAAGGTAGTGTACTTATGTAAAGCAAGCAGAAATGGGTAATTGAAGTCAAAAGGACCAATAGTGGAGCTTGGGATAGATCGATTTGATTTTGAATTTTTGTGGTACGTTCGCATGCAGCTAACACAAATCGATTAGCTTATTTGTCTCATAATATGAAAAATAAAGCATATATTTTTCATATAAGCTTTGAAAACAATCCGTTGTTATTGGCTATCGTTTATAAATTATTTATAATTGGTCAAACAGATTTTTATCCAAATATTTGGTTGGACTCATAGAACCGGAGACCAATACGTGGTCGTTCGTTATAAATGGTGAAAAACATCTACAAGAAATCATTATAACTAGTGTCAAATGGTCCAGCGACCATACGAAATTGGTCGCTGAAATGTCCCACCAACGACCAGGAATGGTCACTGAAGGCAAATCATATTCAGCGACCACATTATTTGGTAGCTAAAACAACCGAAAAAATGAGTAGGACTAATTCCGCCAAGAGTTCCAGCGACTATTACGTGATTGTTGATAGCAAATCATAATCAGCGACTATTTTTATTGGTCGCTAAAACAACTGAAATAATGTGCGTGCCTTATACTGCCAAGTGTACCAACGACCATATTAAAATGGTCATTGAAGAGTCACACCAGTGACCACAAATGGTCACTGAAGGCAGATCATATTCAGCGACCACATTAATTGGTCGCTGAAAATTTCGCGAGACACATCCCACCAAATGTTTTAGTGACCATTTGGTTGCTGAATCATCCGACTACAAAATGGTCACCGAAAAGCTTAACAAAATTTACTAGGCCAAAACCTCTACCAACAAATGTTTGGTTGGTGTTCGTATCATATAGCAACCACTTTTGATTGGTCGGTGAAGCTCAATTTTTTATTTTAATTTTAATTTTTTTGTAGTGTATCGTATACTTTAAAGGCTGCATCATTGATTCGACTCTCTTAACATTTTATTTTTTATGCTATTTTGTGAATTTTATTCAAGAAAATCATGTAAGGAAATAACTTTTTCGAGGAGGGATGCAATTTGTTGTGTCTTATGAGGAACCAAATATTAAAGATGGCGATTCAAGGTGTGCTCATGAATGTTTCGTCAGAGAAATAAAAACTAGCACAAACCATCTCATGTATACTACTATGCATTTCCAAGATTATCTACAAGTTGACGTCTGCCTTAAGTCTCATTCTCGGGAGAATTGCTTTCCCAGTTTCAGAAACAGTCACAGTTGGATCTTATCAAATAGTTAAATCAGTCGATAAACCTTTTACATCAAAGATATAATTACTACAAAAATAATTAACTCACCGTGAGTCTTGAACTAAGATTTCTTAGTCATCCTGATACTTGAGCCTAAGACATCATAGTCCAAAACCCTCAATATTCGGTTATTTATTTTTATAGCGTACAATGATTTTTTACTAGATGGTCCACATGTGCTTTACTAGAAAGAAAAGATAAAGAACTATTATGAGTACACAAATTATATTTGAAAATCCAATAAATAAACAGTTTTTAATAATAAAATTTACATTTTGAACTTATTATTTTTTTTTTGATAACAAAGCAAATTTCATTCAAAACTTGAAAAGAATTACATCAATGCATCATGCTTAATAATGTGTGAGACACAGTCCGGAGGATCATTCCACCACACTACCAAGTCATTTAGATGCCATGAATTCCTAGTTAGACAATGTGCAGCTGAATTAGATAGGCGACTTTCATGTCTTACATCAATATTCGGGAATCTATTCAGTAACAATCGAATCTCATGTATCAAGTTTTCCCATATGGATAAAGATTCATCTTGTATTTTTGTCACTTCTTGAACCACCAACATTGAATCACTTTCTACTTGTAGATTTTGAATGGACAAAGGTAAGCAAATCTGTAAGCCTCTCAGCATCGCTAGAAGTTCTACCTCCATTGGATCCATGCTTCCCCTCTCTGGTTTACTGGCTGAGAAGATCATCTTTCCTGTTGCATCCCATAGAACCATCCCAGTCTCATATCTGCATTGATCCTCAAATAAAGCCCCATCAACATTAAGTTTTAGGACCCCTTCCGGGGGAGCATTCCACCCTTCTCTACGATGAGTCCCTTGCTGTCTTTGCTTATTTGAACATTTGTACTCACCAGCAATTGTAAGAGCATAGTCAATAGCCATCTGTGGATTAAAAATCTTTTGTTCAAAGATGAATTTGTTCCTCCTGTACCACATTCCCCACAAGCATAAGAATAGTTCCTCCAGTTCACCGGGGATGTTCCTGCTTATTACTAGATTTACTATATGTACAATGTCCCGCTGCTCAGAAATATTTCTTAAGAAACTCAGCTTTACTGTCAACGCCGGTTCAATCCTAGAGCAATATAATAATGCATGATTAATATCTTCTTCCTCTCTGTTGCAGAAAGTACAGATGGCATCCTCTATCACTTTCCTAGCCTGTAAATTTCTGAGTGTTGGCAGCCCATTGTGGCAAACTCTCCATGCAAACACACGTATCTTATGGGGGATTTGCATTTTCCAAACCTTCTTCCACATTTTCCGTTGATCGTCAGCATAAGAGACCTCACCAAGTTGCCTATCACCATTAGTCTTCACAAATAATCTGTAGCCACTCCGAACTGTATATACACCATTTCTTTCTTGTTCCCAAATCATAACATCCGGTCTGTTATGTCCTCATTCTAGTTGTATTTGGAAAACATCATAGGCATCTCTATGGTGAAGCAATCTGGACACCTTGTCAATATCCCATCGTCGAGTGTGTTCATCAATAAGCTTTGAAACTGTCCAGTTTCTTTAATTTGTAGTGATTCCCTCTGGGCAGTTTAGAAGGCGATGGTTCGGCAACCAGTGATCAGTCCAAATATTTATCTCCTTTCCAGCACCAACTCGCCATCGACATCCCTTAAATAACAGCTTCCTTGCCTCCCAAATACCTCTCCATGCATAGGATGGATTTGCTCCCAATTTTGCATCTTTAAGGTGTCCATGAGGAAAGTATTTAGCTTTGTATATCTTTTGTAGTAGTGATCCTTCCTCTTGCAGAATTCTCCAGCTTTGTTTTGCTAAAAGAGCCATATTGAAAGCCTGAAGGTCTTTAAATCCCATACCTCCCCTTCCTTTAGTATCACATAACTTCTTCCACCCTATCCATCGAATTTTGTTTTCTTCTTTACGTTGTCCCCACCAAAATTTTGCAATCATACTCTCCAGCTCTTTACATAATGATATTGGAAGCTTGAAATAAACTCATTGTGTAGGTGGGGATAGATAGTGCAACTGCTTTAACAAGAATTTCTCTTCCACCCTGAGACAAAAGTTTTTCATTCCATCCCTGTAATTTCTGCCATACCTTTGTCTTTAAATTTGAAAAAGCTTTCCTCCTATTCCCACCCACCATGGAGGGGAGTCCCAAGTAGTTATCATAATTTTGGTGGTTTTTGATACCCCAAAAATTCAGAATCTCTCTTTGGGTGTTTGTTGAAATAGATTTGCTGAATACCATAGCTGTCTTGTCCCTGTTCACTCTTTGACCTGATGCATGTTCATACTCTTCCAATAATTGGAGAATATATGTATTGGTTTGGACAGTAGCTTTGCAAAATAGGACACTATCATCTGCAAACATGAGATTGTTGACCTTTGGAGTCCCCCGGCATACTCTAATACCTTCCACCTTACCTTGATCAGATGCTCTCTGTAATAGGGAGACTAATCCTTCACTGCATAACAGGAATAGATAAGGGGATATGGGGTCCGCTTGCCTAATTCCCCTAGATGGATATATTGGTCCCTTTGGTTCACCATTGATCAAAATAGAGAAAGACACCGTTCTTACACAAAGCATTATCAAGTTTATCCATTTCTCACCAAAACCCATTTTCTCCATCACTGTTTGGAGGTAATGCCATTCAACGCGATCATAGGCTTTACTCATGTCAAGTTTAAGTGACATAAAACCTACTTTCCCCTGTCTCTTGGTTTTAAGAAAATGGATCAGCTCATATGCCACAAGTATGTTGTCTGAAATTAACCTCCCTGGGACGAAAGCACACTGTGATTTGGAGATTAAACTGGGTAGTATGCCTTTTAACCGATTTGCTAGCACTTTGGAAATCAACTTGTAGATCACATTGCATAGGCTAATCGGTCTGTAGTCCGACACCATCTCTGCTTGTTTTTTTTTTTGGGGATAAGAGTAACAAAAGTGTGGTTTATCGAACTAGGGAAGACACCATTATTCAGAGCATTTAGCACTACACAAATAACTTCCTCTCCTACAATAGGCTAATATTTTTGAAAAAAGATGGGAGACATACCGTCAGGTCCTGGAGCCTTTGTATGATTCATTTCAGTTAAGGCCTGTTGAACCTCATCAGCTGTGAACACAGCTTCCAATTTTTCGTTCATTTCGGTTGTCACTCTCTCCCTCAGGTTGTCGAGGAACTGTACATCGACTCTCGCATTATGAGATGTGAACAGGTTCTGAAAAGAAACCAAAATTTCAGCGTCTCTTTCTGCATTAGCTCTCCAAATACCCTCAGAATCCCTTACACCTCTTATAAAGTTCTTGGATCGTCGCTGTGATGCCTTATGGTGAAAAAAGGAAGTGTTTTGATCACCTTCAGTTAACCATTGGACTCATGATCTCTGCCGCCACATTATTTCCCTACGTTTAAGCCACTTATTCACCTCCAGCCTAGCTTGTTTAAGTGTCTCCTACGACTGTCTACTCGGATTCAACTCAGCCAGACGTTCCAACTTATGCTTGGCTTGCTTCAGCTGCTTGTGTACATTCCCAAAGTGATGTTGGTTCCAGGCAGATAAGAGTTCACCACAACACTTAATTTTTTCAGTGATTCCACTCATGTCGTTAGTAGCATTACCAAGCCTCCAAGCTCTTTCCACCACTTCTTTACAGCCCTTTTCCGTTGCCCACATAGCTTCAAATCGAAAAATCTTAGCTCCTTTCTTTTGTGGTGAGTCATCAAGCAAAAATAGGGAGATTGGTGTATGGTCAGAATAAGCGGCGAATCCATGTTTTACATACGCCATTGGATACATAGATTTCCATTTAAGGTTTGCAAGTCCTCGATCCAATCTACTTCTGATTGTTTCCCCTATTTCCTTGTTACTCCAAGTAAACTTCGGTCCACGAAAACCCAAATCAGCAAGGTTACAATCATCAAGAGCATCTCTAAAAGCTTGAATTTGTCTATCCGGTTTATCTCTCCCTCCACTCTTTTCATCTTGACTCAAGATCTCATTAAAGTCGCCAATTAACAGCCATCCAGTATCGCTAGGTACCATGAAGGATCGCATTAGATTCCAATCTCCATCCTACGGCTAACTTCCGGGTGACCATACATTCCTGTGAAATACCATAACTCGTCTGAATTTAGCTCAATTGTTGCATGAATATGGTACTTTGAAAAAATTTTAATACTAACTGTAACATCCTTCTTCCAGTAAAGTGCAATTCCCCCACTTCTACCCTCACTACTTACAGAAAAGCAGTTATTAAAACCCAAACGAAATTTCAACCAGTACATATTGCGATCATGTAATCTTGTTTCTTGCAAAAACAACATTATGGGATCTTGTTCCCTGACTAAATCAGAGAGGACCCGAACTCCCCGTGGGTTCCCAAGCCCACGGGAGTTCCAGCTCAAGACATTCATTGGTCCCGGCAGGGTTGATGGACAGCCTCTGCCGATAAGAATTCGTTTGATTGGAAATCAAGAGACTCAGCCCCTAAAGTCTGATTCGTGTCCCTCCCCATGCCATATTGTACCTTCGTTTTCTTCTTGGAGCTTTCATCCTCAGAAGTGCCATTAATCCTCTTTTTTGTTCCAGCCACAGATAACAAATTTGGAGAATTAATACTTACACGAGCTCGTTTCTTCCAAGTGGACTAGGCTTTGCTTTTATTTAGTTTCTGTGGTGCCCCCAGCACTGCCTCTTCTTTTGGGCTTGAGTTTTTAATTTGGTCCAAGCCCATTAGGTCAATTGGTGGCCCAATCACCCTATCACACATCAAGTTACCTTTGTTAGAATTTTGATCCACAGAATCCGCATTCAATCCCCCATTTAACTCATTCAGTTGTTCCTTTTCAACCAATTCCAGATTTGCAGCAGTTAATTCCTTATTTTTCGGTGATGCATCTAGCCCCATCCCGCCAACTTCGTTATTGACAACTGTAATTCCAGTAGCCTGATTAGCATCTTTCGGCGCCGGAATCCCGTGGTGGCCACCACCCTCCATTCGTTTCTTTTCAACCGTATCCACTTCCATAACAGGTGGCTTTGAACCGGAGGTAGGGAAGGCTTTATACTTGCGATTCCTCACCTCTGCTCGTAACCAACTGCCATATTGCTTTGTCTCCATGGTCTAATCCAGTGATTTTGGACATCCTATCTATTCGTGAACGATTCGTCCACATTTAATACAAAACCATGGGAGTTTCTCATACTGGATTGGCACCCATGTCTTCACTCCTTCCAGCATTACCATCCGTCCCCTCCCCAACGATTTCCGCAAATTCAATGCAATTTTCACACGCAGCGAACTACCCCATCCAACATCGTCCTCATCCACTTCTATGTCCTCCACATTGCCCATTGAACTCCCTAATTTGATGCCAGTCTCCCTTGACATGCCGGCAAAAGGTAAATTGTGGAATTGCACCCACAATGCCGCCACATCAAATTGTATTTCACTCAATGGTGTATAGCCCTCAAATGAATTCATCACAAATATCGATCCATCAAACAACCATGGTCGTCCCTCTTCCACCCGTATCTTGCCCGCGTGATTGGCAAACGTAATCATAAAAATATTTCGACCCATCTCTGTAAATTCTGCTGGCTTGCTAATTCTCCAGATTTTCCCCATTGTTGATTGAACCACAACCTTATTTATCTGCCTATCAGCCCATATCTTTCCTATTAGGCTCTGATCGCCCTTCTCCATCACCGTCTCGACTCCATTTCCATCTATGTCAACTATTTCCTCCTCCTCTGCGTTCAAGCGCAAGTTCCCCCGCATTTCCTGCACTTTTTCCATGGCAGCACTCACCCAGGCGCTCGAAAAAGATGCTCGAAGAAGAAAACCTAAACTTCGCACCACCTCTGCTTTCCAAGAGAGAGAAAGTAGAGTAGGCTTTGGCACAACACTAATTACTGTGGAAGATTTGTGTTTTTGTGTATACTCTCCAAGAAGAAAATCCCCAGACTTCGCACACTTCGCACCACCTCTGCTTTTCTAGAGAGAGAAAGTAGAGAGGAGACTCCCATTTCAGTTACTATTTTTTTTTTAATGTAAATAGCAAATCCATTAAAAACGCACAAAGCGGATACAAGGAGAAGAACCTCCAACACAACGCCCTCCTTAGAGAGATTAAGTGCTATCCTAGCGCAGCAAGACCACAACTATACAGGACACAACAACATACAAACCAGACCACGAATACAAACACGACCCAACACAGACGCCACCACGAAAAGTCTAAAAACATCTGTGACTTTACAGTGCAAGAAATTCCCGACTGAAAGCCAGCTTCGCAATCAGCACTTACGCCCCCCCGCACACGAAGTAACGGGCATTGTCTAGACTTCAAATCCAACAAACGAAACCAACACAATCTGAAAAACAAAACGACTCAAGACAGACACCACAAACACCAAACAACCAGCAGAACAACTAAAATTCAAACACCACCAAAACAACACTAACAAAGCAACACACACACAACACACCCCCAGCACCACCCCAGGGCCATCACTAGAATCCAGCCAAAAAAGCCCAACCGGCCGTGCCCGACAGTAGAAACCTCCGCCAGCTCCGACCGCACGAGACTCAAGCCAAACCTCACTCGCCCCTCCCACCAACCGAAGCTCCGCGAAGACAACCACCCAAGCCAACCGGTCCAACTACCGCACCGCCCAAAGCCAAGCCTGCGAAAACTCAACAGACCACAGCCAACAGAAAAGACGGAAAAGGAAAAACATGGAAAGAAAATCAGGGGGTGGTGGGAGCCGAAGCTCCCACCCCCCGGCGAGCTCGCGCAAGAGAGGGGTAAGGGTTAGGGTTATGGGTTAGGGAAGAGGAAAGAGAGAAGGTTAAGAGAAAGGGGCGAAAACCTTCACGGAAGAGACCCACCGGAAGGGAAGAAAGCCTTCACTAGCGAAACCGCGGAAGGGAGAAAAAACCTTCACAGGAGTTAGGACTCCTTTCAGTTACTATTTTAGAATTAGGTTTTTTGAACTTATTTCTATATACACAATATTGTATACATGTTTTTTAGACAATATCAAAGGAAACAAAAGAATAAGAGCTTGGAAATACAAAATAATTTTAACTAGGTGCTGGTTGGGAGTGCCATAGTTTTGCAATATGTCTCTTAGGGTATTGGTGGAGTCACCTTTGAACATAAATATATGAATAAATAAATCTCTTTGTAAGTGCCTAAAATTTTAGATGACGAGGATGTATGTCATACTAGAACACGAATAGATTGGGTTCAAATCACGTTACCATTCATTTACAAAAATTTTATACGTAAGCACGTAAGAATATGGTCTAATTATAGTTTCTTCCCCATCTAAATTTTTTTACTTGTTTTCAGAAATGTTTCAAACAGAGAATGGGGGTTGGCTCTTTTCCTCTCTCTTGTTCCCTACGGAGAATCATAAACACCACCAAGATTTATCAAATTGTAGAAATGAAATTGAGTCGTGCAATTCTCTTTTAAGCTAGCAAGCCACGAATATGGTAATTTTATTAATGCATGATAGTTAAGTACCTCCTGAACAAAATCACGCTTGCTTACAAGAACGTCATACTCACCCATCAAAGAAAATAAAACATGAAAAACATAACAGTTAAGAAAAATTAAAGAACCCAGAGGTTCCTTAAAAAACACAAATTAAAGAAAAAATATTAATCCCCAAAGAATCCATCTGCAAGTAAATGGTTGAAAGCTCAAGGTAAAATTGCAAGAATGCCCAGATGACTGAATACAAGAAAACTATGAATTAACAAGCCAAATTCCAATCGAAGAATGAGGTTACTGAAGGCCATGACCCAGAAGGAGAGCTAAATCTTCAACGCCTGAAAAATCAAAGGACAAAAAGGTAGTGGAGCGGGTTAAGAAAAATAATCATGTACATCCGGGGGGTTGACACCCCCTCACATAAGGGGGGCGGGATTATCCGGGCGGTTGACACCCTCGTGTGAAAGGGCATCATACAGGGTGTCAATTCTTGTACACACACCCGGATGTATATATAGCATTATTGAAGATAAAAATGCCTTTTTTATATTTTTAGCCATTTAGACAATTGTGACATATTGATATGATTGACTACATAAAATAGAAAATTAATAGAATTTCTCATACGCAACCATTTCTAATCTGGCATATTATTATAGATCAAATTCAGTTGGTTCAATACAAGTGCGTTATTAACCTAATTTATTTTTATATAAAGATTAAGAACCTATTTAAGCTTCATTGTTTATCCAAATTAAATGTATTTTGAAATAGTATTTTGATGGAGAATGTTTAGTTAAAAAATAAGAAAATATTTTGAATTTATATGTAATATTATTGTATTGAAAAATGTATGATTGAAAAAAAAAATGTATTTTGAAAATAATGAGAACCAAACAAAGGCTAAGACAATTTTAAAAAACAGTGGCATCCAAACAGATTATAGAAGAGTTTATTATTTGTTTGTAAAATTATTCGCATTTTCAGTTTCAAACCCATAAGATAAACCACGTTGTAAAATTTAGCTAAAATGAGCATGAATTTTGATTTTGTTAAGGTGGATCAAAGCAAACAATGTAAGAGTTGTGAGTAAGACAACTTTATTGTGATTATTTTGAACACTGCCAATGCAGAATAAAAATTTATATTCATTATTCCCACTAAATAAAGAGGAAAAAAGGAGAGGAACATGTCCGCTGAAAATACAACGCAAGCGCACGGGTCGCGTTCAAGTAGGAAAGTGGACCTTTTGAGTCCGGATTGTCGATCCCACGATGAATGTATACTTTAGATTACACAACTTTAACTAATTTAATTCTAACAATCAAAAGAAACACACAATTAAACACAAGATTTGAAAAACGGTAAATAAACTAAAAATCTACAAAATAAGAAACACAAATACATTTGGAAATTTTGGAAGAAAAACGTGGTTAGAATTTAGGATTTCGATTAACCTTTATTTCACTAATATCAATCCAATAACGAGTCGATGAAAATTACCAAAGTACAAAGTTAGACCCGATTTTCCAATTTTAGTCAATAACCTCTCTCGAGTGATATTAACCCTAATTGATTAAATTGTACCGCATATCTTTATGTCAATAAAAACATAACCAATTTCATTAAATTGTTGTGAAAATACTCAAAGGGTCACCTAGGGTAGGTGTATATCTCTATATCACCTAAACGCGCATAGTATACTATACAAACCTAGGGTATCAATCATTTCGGTCTAGTAAGTACAACAATTTCTCAATAATTGCTCAAACTACCTTACAACTTCATCTAGTGATCAAGTAAATGAAGTAATATCAAACACAATAATTAATACACCATGATTTTGATAACAAATGCATCATTCAATCATTCAATACATGCTATGATATTAATGAAATATTGGTTAAGTTACTACATAAATT
>OU503038.1:2245502-2266268 GCA_912172775.2 Fraxinus pennsylvanica | reverse complement strand
TTTTTAAGTTTCAAAAATCTTTATCTATACATTTAAATATCCGATTTTTGAAACTTAAAACATAAATCTGATTTTAGAATTTGAATCTCCAAATGTAGGAGTAGGTGTAATTTCCACTTTTTTTAAAAAAAAAAATTAGGCCCATTATCCAATTTCACTGCTTGTACCCAATGTCCCAGCCCCCCTCAATTGAATTTTGCAAAAACACGTACAAAGGCGCAGTTGGTAACTCAATTCCAGATGGAACCCTAGCTTATTTCGATGAGAATGATCAACTCCAGAGCCTTTTAATTCTCTCCCTCGCCGCCGGTCCCGGTGCTTTCACTCCCACTTGCAGGTTATTTTCCATCTGTAATCATCGGGAGCTCGCTAGCGAAATGGCTCGGCAATTTTTTTATTTTATTTTTGAAGTATTTGTTTTTTATTGGGTCAATTTTGGGCGGATTATAAAAGTGCTTGGGTTCTAGTTTTGTGAATTTTTTTAATATGGTTTGGGTGGGTTTTGCAGCATGAAATGAAGCTTGCGCCTGGGTTCATCTTCATTTTTTTAATATGGTTTGATTTAATTTGGGTATGCTTCATTTTCTAGTTTTCCTGTTTTTGGGATTTCTGTTTAATTGACTTTTTTCTATATTAGTTTATTGATAGATAGATAGATAGATAGATAGTATTTGTTAATTTTTTACACTAGCCTCTTTTTCTGCTGATTTGTTCATTTCCTTTTTTCTAGTCAAAATCTTTTATGTTACTTGTATAGTTGGAATTTGACTGCTGGGTAAATCAAGAAATTAAACATTTTAAGAATGTTTCAATTTCTTGTGTTGTCTTCTATTGATATAGTAATGTTTTAGCTTGTTTTTCATCAGTTTTATGTTGGGCATTTCATTTTGTCACAGTAAAATATGGAGAAGTGAAGCTAAATATTTTTACGTATTTGAAATTTTATTTTTATTCCATCTCCATTAATTGCTGAATTTGTTCAGTAAGCTAATGGTGCTTTTCGAGTGTTAAGATTATAATTTCATGTGTTGGTAAATGTCAGAATGTTGATCTCAAATATCAATTAACTCTGTTGGATTTGAGGTCTGAATTGTTAATAATCACTTTCTTTCTAGTTAGTGATGTTGAAAGGAGGAATAGCTTTGCAGAGAGGGAGCCATGCACAATCAAGAATGCTGGTAAATTTACTTGTATTACTCATATATGTGTACATGTGTTTATGTGTATTTGTATAATTAAACTTTGCATATTTTATATTTATTTAATGGAACCTGTCCTACTCTATTAATGCATTAGTCTTAATTCTGTTGCCTCATTTTAATTTAATTATATATTAATAAACGATCTCGTTATTGCGGTCGTCGACGGTTGACAGTCGATGGCCGCCCTAGCTCACCAACATTCCTGGATTCGCCCCTGACTGAGAGAGAAGGAAGGAAAAGAAGAAGAAGAAGAAGAAAGAAAATGAGGAAAAAGGGAGAAGAATCAAGAAACGGAGGGGAAAAAAGGAAAGGAAAGAAGAAGAAGAAAGAAAATGAGGAAAAAGGGAGAAGAATTGAGAAACGGAGAGGAAAAAAGGAAAGAAAAGAAGAAGAAGAAAAATAAAAGGGAAGAAGGAGATAAGAGAAAGAGGGAAAAAAAAGTGGGTTTTCAAGCTTGGGTTCTTCTTTTTCTTCAAATTCTACAGGTAAACAAAATATCTAGTTATTGAAGAATGGTGTTAGATTTTGAAGTTAATGGAAAATATGTTTATTTTTAAGGTTCAGCAAGAATTAAAAGTTATTAAAATGTATTTGAGGTATTTGAGAATAGAAAATAAATATGGGAAGATTGATGGTATAGTGGAAGAAATATGAATGGATTGGTAAATTTTTCCATCTTAAATTTATTGTGTATATAACATAAAACACTTGATTTATGATGTACTACAGTGAGAAATGGAGCTGAGGTGGGTTTTTTGTTTTTGTTTTTTTTTTTTTAGCAATTTTCATGCAAATCTATGTACAGGTGCTATTTTTGAAATTTTGTCCAAGAAGTGTTGTTTCTGTCAATAGGTTTGGAGGCAGTTTTCAATAAACAGGCATTGGTCTCACATTTCAATATTCTGGAAATATAGTGCTAGTTTTGTCAATAATGTGATTTTATTGGATATTTTATTATGAAAACAAGATTAAGGGTAAATATTAGGGATTATGTGTTGAAATAATTTATATAAAGGAGTATATGTTGTCAGTGACCCTAATTGGGATTATGAGATTGAAAATAAAGATATAAGTTTTTATTGGTAAATTGTTATTTCTAATGGTATGAAAAATGATTAAGGCACCTTGGTGAAGGGATATGATCTCTTGGAACAGGTGCGAGATATCATACTTGGTATAGTATGTGTGTGGGATTAGTTGATAAATAATTCAAGAGAAAGTTATTAGAAATAAATATACAATTATAAATATAGAAGTTGAGGAATTACGTGTGGATTTGATTTAGTTTACTAATCAAGTTTTAATTTGAGTTGTTATACCATTATTTCAGGTATTCACGGGGAAGTTTGGAAAAGCAAGTCAATGGACGATATTTTACCGATAGATGTGAGTGGAAAAACTTAAATACTTTTCAAGTATTAATAAATTAATTATACTATTATACAGTTTATGCAATTATGTGAATTATTTGTCCAATTACATGATTAATTTGGAAATATTGTTTCATTATGATATATGTGAAATTTTTAAAGATTTTATATGGATTATTTGTGAATTGGAATGTAACGCATATGTGATATTGAGATCGATTAGAAAAGTATCCATGATTATGTACTTATACTAATTCATTAAGGGGCTTTGACCGTGTTCTATACTACACTGAGGGGTCTTAACTATGGATGAAGGGGTCTTGATCGTGTTCTAGCATTGATTATGAGAGGTTTTTGAGAACCGCTTCCGTTAACTAAGGGGCCAAAGGCTCGTGTCGGGAGTGCTTAGCTCAAGGGCTAGTCTACTCGTGTATGATCAGATTTCAAATTTCAGTCAGGGGGTGCATTTTTTGTAGATTTCCCGATACATTTGATGTGATGAGATGATGGTATAGATTTCAGTTGATGATTGTATCCTGATTATGTGATGATATTTTTCAATATTACGAGAGTGATTCATGTCTTGATTATTAATATCTGTTGTTATATTGTGAACCAGGGATGACAAAAAAGTTGGGCGGCTTGGGCTCGGCCAGGAAAAAGCTCGAGTTGGGCCCATCTCTTTGTATGCTTTTGTTCAGGAGGTCTGGTCCTGCTGGAGTTGTACTTAATTATCGTGCATTAATAAAACTACCATATTCGGGCTTGCTAGCTTAAGACAGAATTGCATGACTCAATTTCATTTCTACAATTTGATATATCTTCGTGTTGTTTATGATTCTCCAGAGAACAATAGAGAGGAAAAAGCCAACCCCCATTCTCTGTTTGAAAACATTTCTGAAAACAAGTAAACAAAATTTAGACGGGAAGAAACTATAATTAGATCATCTTAGGTGCTTACGTGTAAATTTTTTGTAAATGAATGGTAATGTGATTTGAACCCAATCTATTCGTGCTCTAGTACGACATACATCCTCGTCATCTAAAATTTTAGGCACTTACAAAGAGATTTATTTATTCATATATTTATGTTCAAAGGTGACTCCACCAATACCCTAAGAAACATATTGCAAAACTATGGCACTCCCAACCAGCACCAAGTTAGAATTATTTTGTATTTCCAAGCTCTTATTCTCTTGGTTCCTTCGAGATTGTCTACAAATCATATATATAATATTGCGTATACAGAAAATAAGTTCAAAACGTAAATTTTATTTTTAAAAACTATTTATTTATTGGATTTTCAAATATAATATCTTTTCTTTCTAGAAAAGAACGTGTGGACCATCTTGTAAAAACTCATTGTACACTAAAAAAATAAATAACCGAATGTTGAGGCTTTTGGACTATGATGTCTTAGGCTCAAGTATCAGGATGACTAAGAAATCTTAGTTCAAGTTGTAGATGATCTTGGAAATGAATAATAGTAATCTGAGATGGTTTGTGCTAGTTTTTCTCTCTCTCTCTCTCTCTTACGAAACATTCATGAGCACACCTTGAATCGTCATCTTCTATATTTGGTTCCTTACATGATTTTCTTGAAAAAAATTCACAAAATAGCATAAAAAATAAAATGTTTAGAGAGTCAAATCAATGATGCAGCCTTTAAAGTATAAGATACACTACAAAAAAAATAAAAAATTGAGCTTCACCGACCAAAGATTCAGTGACCAATCAAAAGTGGTTGCTATATGATATGAACACCAACCAAACATTCGTTGGTAGAGGTTTTGGCATGGTAAATTTTGTTAAGCTTTTCGGCGACCATTTTGTAGTCGCTGGTGGGATGATTCAGCAACCAAATGGTCACTAAAACACTTGGTGGGATGTGTTGTGCATTTTCAGCTACCAATAAATGTGGTCGCTGGTGTGACTCTTCAGTGACAATTTTCATATGGTCATTGGTACACTTGGCAGTATAAGGCATGCACATTCTTTCAGTTGTTTTAGAGACCAACGAAAGTAGTCGCTGATTATGATTTGCCATCAACAACCACGTAATGGTCGCTGGAACACTTGGCGGAATTAGTCCCACTCATTTTTTTCGGTTGTTTGAGCAACCAAATAATGTGGTCGATGAATATGATTTGCCTTCAGTGACCATTCCGTGGTCGTTGGTGGGACATTTCAGCGACCAATTTCATATGGTCTCTCGACCATTTGACACTAGTTATAATGATTTCTTGTAGATTGTTTTCACCATTTATAACGAACGATCACGAATTGGTCTCCAGGTCTCTGAGTCCAACCAAATATTTGGATAAAAATTTATTTGACCAATTATAAATAATTTATAAACGATAGCCAATAAGAACGGATTGTTTTCAAAGCTCATACGAAAAATTTATACTTTATTTTTCATACTATCAGACAAATAAGCTAATTGGTTTGTGTTAGTTGCATGCGAACGAACCAGAAAAAATCGAAATCAAATTGATCTATCCCAAGCTCCACTATTGGTCGTTTTGACTTCAATTAAACTCTGAACTTGGTCACAGCTTTCCAAGAAGACTAGATTAAGCATTAAACCTGAAAGAAAGTACTTGAACGTATTTTTATGCCTTATCTTAAAAGTTACATTTTTCCCAAAATATTTGCAAACCTTATGCAGATCAAACTTAGTTTATCATCATTTTTTTTTCTCCAGAAATGGAGTTCCCAAAAATCTTGATCTTTACTTCATATTATACTATTTTTAAATAAGTGGAGTACCATTGATCTTTCAATAATAAAGATAAATCTCCCATGTTCTTGTCCAAACGATCATTGGAAACATGTATATACAGTTGTACAAGTCATTAATTTAATTTTGTGTCTGTTATTACCCGTACAGTAGCACATCTCAAAGAATTCAACAAACCATATGAGACTATTAAGAGCACGTTATGGCTATATTTCCAGCAGTGTTGACAAATTGAGACTTGCGCGTTTGTAACTTTCAAATGAGCACAGAAAAAATATATATATATAGTAATAATGGCAGATCCTGGAGTCACATAACCTAAATGAGGAAATAATTTTTTTTATTGATAAGCTTTTTATAGATCATAAGCGGTGGATATAAATGTCACATATTCACATGCTATTGTTGTAACAACCGAAAATAAATTTTCATATATTTCATTTTGATATGTTTTGTTAATTTTGAGATACCGAGGGACCAAATTAAAAATAAGTTTTATGTCAAAATTTTAGTTTTCGGCCAAATAATTAAGTATTCATCTAGCGAGAAATCAAATGGGGCGACTTTTTCCTTCGGTCCATAATTTTGATCTTTTTAAGACCATTCCAATTTAGACTCCAATACCCACTAGAATTTGAGTTAAACCACAACAACTTGCGTATCAAAGCATGTAATTTTATCCAAGATAATCCCTATTGTTTAACTTTATATTCTTTTTTGAAGAAGAAGATGCAATATCATTATTGTTGTCACCCTGAAATCTCATCGGATAAGCTGAGGCTTCCGTCAACTTGGTAGAAAGAGCTTGCTTGTCAAAGAGTCCAGATAAGTCAGCTCAGCACTTTAACCTAATATCCCATTGAATGGAGGTCGAAACTCAAATTATGAGAGACGTCTATCATTATGACATGGTAGAGAATGTGCTCTCCTTTGATCGTAGTACCACAAAACCATTGAATCAAGGAGGTCACATGATGCCACAGGACACAGGGGTAAATCCATAGACCTAAGTGCCATAATGACCTTCTAGAACCGAACTCACTAACCAATAAATTCTTTCAAACAAGTGGTGACATGCAGCCCTATATCAAAACATGATCAAGTTTGAGTCCATTAGCCTACATAAAAGGAGAAAGGGTGAATGAGAGTGAAGGTTTTATTGAGTTTAAATCATTAGAAGTTGATCAAAACGTATACTTTTAATCACATTTATATAGTCCGTATTCGTTTGATCAAATCTATGTAATAAAACATTTCCTATCTTCCACACTATGTGAAGATATCAAAAAGAGTAATGTTATTCGTAACGAACACTAGTAGTCGTCCTACGTTGCATACACATAATAGTTTGTTATTTGCGCCCTTATTTCTCTAACAGACACTATTGAACAGAACCTACACCACCATCTGATTCCTAATAAACAGCAAATTTAAACTCTTCTCCAGGAAGCTGCTTTTTCACAGAATTTTATTGAAATCAGAAATGTTGAAATTATAATTTCTTAAAATTAATGACTTGTCCAACTGCATACAGCTTCCAACCAATCTTTGGAGCCTATACATGAGATCATGTGAAATTTATCTTCTTTATTGAAAGAAAAATGTTATTCATCCTCAGTGGGGATGCATTCCCAATCTATGTGGATGTAAATGATTGGTTAAATGATATGTGAAATTAAATGACTTATTTAATTTCATCTATCATTTAATGCCACATAAACACCACATAGACTGGGGATGCATTCCCAATGGGGATGAATAGTATTTCTCTTATTGAAATGGGCATCTACTTAACCAAAACATTAAAAAATAGATTAAAGATTGAGACAACACAACAAACAAGATTATTTTAAATCACATTTATGATTTAACAGACTTGTTTAAGACAGTGAAAGATTTTTTTTAATTAAAAATAGAGAGCACATCAATTTTACACTTATAATTTAAAAAGACTAAGTCAATATTAAAAATTCATGTCATTACAAAATTAATTATTCTGCCAAAAATCACCAACCGACAATTTAGATGCAGAAAACATTTAAATTAAATGAAATGACGGATAGCGTAATAATATTTTATAGCTATTATTTTCATCAATGACTTTCCATCTGCAGCCTTTGGCTATTGAATTGCATTCATACATATTTACAAATTGGTAATACATTATTCATTGATTACGGCTCCAAGTCCAACACATGAAAATGATTTTTTTTTTCAGATATGTGAGCGGTGTATATCTACTTGTATATCAAAGCATGTAAATTTTTCCAAGATAAATATTCCTATTGCATAACTTTAAATGCTTTTTGAAGAAGATGATGCAATATTATTGTTGTTGTCAATTTGAAATCAAAATGGGATAACCTCATGCCTCCTCTCGACTTGGTCAAAAAGGTCAGCCCTTCGAAGAATCCAGACAAGTTCGCTCTAAACCTTGACCTAATACTCCATCGATAGATGTCGAAACTCAGATTATAGGAGATCATATAAAAACATCATCATGACATGGCAAAAAAAATGTTATCCTTTAACAAAAGCACTGTGAAACTAGATAATCAGGAAAATGATATCATGGCATACGACACATAAAACAAATATAAACGTAAAAACAAGGATAAATAAGAAGGAAGAAATCTTATTAATTCTGTGAAAAGAAAAGAAAGGATATAATGTAAAAAATGAATTCAAAGGATTACAATCTGGATTCATTTAGCTACTCTATTTATACAATTAACTGGAGAATCTTGTAACAAATTGTAACTAATTTACATAACAAATTGAGGCAGAAAACGGAAACCATGTGCATTTCTTCCATGTCATCATCTTCTAGAATTTTCCAATATGGTTAGCTGATTCCATGAAGTTGCTGCCATACACCAATAATGCTAGCTATTATTTTTGGCTTTCTTCTCTCATTTTGACAGCCTCCACAAGATGGAGAGTAGATGTTTTCTACTCCCGTCTTGAGCATGTGGGAATAAAAATTACTTGAACTCAATGGTTTTGTCAATATATTTGCAACTTGCTTTTCACTTTTCAATTTGTAACTATGCTTCCATCTTGGATTTTGTCACGAACCAAGTGACAATCAAGCTTTATGTGCTTGGTCCTTTCGTGAAAAACGGGTTTGGTTGCTATGTGCAATGCTGCCTGATTGTCACAAGATAGTAGGGCAGCTTGAGGGTGAGCCACTTGTAAATCATGCAATAAGTATCTAAGCCAAGATAACTCACAACAAACGCTAGCCATTGCTCTATATTCAGCTTTCGCTGATGATCTAGATATGGTATTTTGCTTCTTTGATTTCCAAGACACCAAAGAGTCCCCAATGAAAACACAATATCCCATAATTGATCTTCTCGTATCCAAGCATGCCTCCCAATCTGAATCACTGTAAGCCTTAAGTTGAAGAGCTGATGCTGAAGCAAATAATAATCCTTGGCCTGGTGCTCCTTTAAGGTACCTCAACACCTTATAAGCGGCATTTAAATTAGACATTCTAGGATTTTGGATATATTGGCTAGCAGTTGAACTGGGTACGCTAGATCTGGTCTTGTCACAGTTAAGTATAGCAATCTTCCTATGAGTCTCCTATAGGTAGAAGGTTCTGATAAGAGTTCTCCCTGCTCCTTAGACATTTTGATGTTTTGGTCAAGCGGCACTTTTACCGGCACTGCCCCAATCATCCCTGAATCAGCCAAGATATCCAATGCATAATTTTTTTGACAAATGTGAATTCCTTTCTTTGATCTTGCTACCTCTATGCCAAGAAAATATCTCAAGGCACCCAAGTCCTTGATTTTAAAACTTTCATCAAGTGAGTTTTTGAGAGAATGAATGACTTCCATATTGTTTCCCGCCACTATAACATCATCCGCATATACCAGTACAGCTGTGAATGAGCCATTTGTGCTCCTTGTGAATAGGCTATAATCTGATTTTGATTGTTGAAAACCTTGTTGTAGCATAAAAGATGACAACTTTGAGTACCATTGTCGAGAGGCTTGTTTTAGTCCATACAAACTTTTGTTAAGTTTGCATACCTTCCTCTGATCGTTAGTTAAATAACCCGGTGGAGGTTCCATATAGACTTCTTCATTGAGATCCCCATGTAAGAACGCATTGTTAACATCCAATTGATGCAAGTGCCAGCCTCTGATTGCTGCTATAGCTAGGATGGTCCTAACAGTCACCATTTTTGCCACTGGTGAAAAGGTTTCATGGTAGTCAAGACCCTCAATTTGGGTATATCTTTTAGCCACCAGCTTGGCTTTCTTCCTTTCTTCTGTTCCATCTGCCCTGAACTTTATTTTGTACACCCATTTACAGCCTATAGCTATTTTTCCAGGAGGCAAGTCCGTTACAGCCCAAGTGTCATTCAACTCTAGAGCTTTTATTTCAGCATTCGTGGCATCTCTCCACACAGGGTGTTTGCTAGCTTACTGAAATGAGTTAGGTTCTGTGTGTGTAGAGATGGATAAGACAAAAGCTTTGTGTGATTCAGATATTTTGTGATATGATAGAGTAGCACATAGGGAAAAAGGAGAACCTGCTATGACTGGACCTTTACCCTTGTCCAACTTTTGTAAATGGGGCAGTGAGGCAACTTGCTGGCACACAAAATCCTGCAGATATGAATGAGCTTTTCTGATTCTATTGGATATACGAGTGTGATAATGAGTAATGGAAGTGTTCTGGGAAGGCTTTCAGGTAGGACTAGTTTGTTCAGTTGAAGTGTTTGGGTTGAGGCCTTCATCAGTTTGCTGTGTGTTTTCTGCAGATTCTCCTGAGGATTGAGAGTTTTGATTTTCAGGATGATTCAGGTCAGTGTTTATTGGAAGAGGGTAAACCAAGTCACTGGGATAAAAAAGGGGGTGCTGAGTATGCTGAATCCCAAGCATTTGATCTATTCCAGCTTTCTCTGCTTTGTAAGGAAAAATGTCTTCATAGAAGATGACATTTCTAGAGATGAATATCTTGTCTGATTCAAGATCTAGCAGCTTGTAACCCTTGATTCCATAGGGGTAACCTAGAAAGACACACCTTCTTGCCCTTGGATCAAACTTATGCCTATTATGTGTGAGAGAAGATGCAAAGGCAAGGCACCCAAACACTCTAAGGTGAGAGTACTGAGGTTTGGTTTTAAATAGGAGCTCAAATGGCGTTTTATTTTCAAGGAGAGGTGTAGGTGTTCTATTAATGAGGAAGACTGATGTCAGCACACAATCATTCCAGTATCTCATAGGAATCCCACTTTGAAATTTTAGGGCTCTAGCAACATTTAGGATGTGTTGGTGTTTTCTTTCCACTATGGCGTTTTGTTGAGGTGTTTCAACGCATGTCTTATGGTGTATGATTCCCCTTTTGGAATAGAACTCCTTTATATCAAACTCAACTCCATTATCACTTCTAATCACCTTAATTTTTACTTCAAATTGGGTTTCAATCATGTTGCAGAAATTCTGTAAAACTTTTGAAGTTTCAGATTTGAGTTTGAGAGTATAAATCCAAGTACATCTGCTAAAGTCATCAACAATGGTAAGGAAATATTTTGATCCATCATAAGTGATTTCATTACATGGTCCCCACAGATCACAATGTACTAATTCAAAACATTTCTTTGACACATGTTGACTAACACCAAATGGCTGTTTATGCAACTTGGCTAGAGGGCAAATATGACATGGTTTGTTGGTATGTTTGAATGTGTGATCGAGGTTCTGTAGGTTTAATCTAGAATCTGAAGGATGCCCCATTCTATAATGCCATGATCAAATTTTCTGGAATCACTAATCACAGATGCTGATGTAGGAATTTTGTTGATGAAGATAGGTAGAGAATTTGTTAGGGCTGTAGTAGAGACCTCTTCCTGCAGTAAGTGATACAGCCCCTGCCTCACTTCAGCCATTCCAATCGTCTTCCAAGTTAAAAGGTCCTGCACAATACAAGATTGAGATGAGAAAAATGAGACAACAATTTGATGATTCTGTTAATTTTCTGACTGAAATGAGGTTGAAGGAAAAAGATGGAACACACAAAACTTCATCTAGAGTTATTTGTTCTGTTAGTTTGACAGTTCCTATATGAGTAACAGGAATTATATTTCCATTTGGAAGAGTGACTAAGTGTGAGACTTCTCCTTTGATGGCAGTAAAATGTGATGGGGAGCAGATCATGTGATCTGTGGCTCTGGTGTCTACTATCCAAGGAACATCAGATGTCCTTTTGGGTTTTGTGATATAGGTAGATGAGCAAAAGGAAATACCAGAAATCTTTGGCATTTCAGATTCGTTTGGAGAAGAAGATATAAGAGTTTGCACTTCGTTTGCTGAGGAGGTGTGTGGCTGAGTTCCCTGCAGTTTAAGTAATGCCATAAGCTGATTATATTGCCCTTGAGTTAAAGATACTTGATTGCTGTTAGATCCATGCTCATGTCCAGTAGCTAAAAAACTTGTAACCTGATTTGCAGAGGATGCGATGCCTTTATGTCGGCCATAGAGTTTGTGACCTGGTGGGTAGCCATGAATTTTGAAACATTTATCCATTGAATGGCCAGGCATTTGACAGTGTGAGCACACTGGTTTATCAGGATTGGCTTTAAAACATTTTTCAATGGAATGGCCTGGTATTTTGCAAAAGGTACAGAAGTATTTCCTCTGAGATCCAATGCTCTGTCTTGGAGTAAACTTTCCCAGCATGGCCATGGATTCAGTGTTAGGAGCCTCAGTAGATATATGCTTCCTCTTCTCTTCTTGCTGGATGATAGAATATACTTCATTCAGGTTTGGGAAAGGCTTAATCAGAAGTATCTGTGCCTTAATTCCCTTGAATGAGCAATTTAAGCCCATGAGGAACTTCATCACCCAATCTCTCTGTTGGTTGGCTACTACAACTCTCAAACCCCCACAGGTGCAATTCGGAATTGATTCGTAATTCATCAGTTCATCAAGAAGAGTTTTTAGTTTTGAGAAGTACATACTTACACTGTCTTCATTTTGCATCAAAGCTGAAATTCCATGCTTCACCTCATAGATTCTGGGAGCATTTTGCTGTACTAATCGTTGCTCAAGTTCCAACCACAATTGGTGTGTCGTCTCTGCATATAAGGTGCTGGCCTTGATGTCAACAGACATGGTGTTTTGTAACCATGTAATCACAATGTCATTGCACTGGAGCCAATGATCCATTAAAGGGCTATCTGCATCAGCTGGTTCACAGATAGATCCATCAATAAAACCCAACTTATTTTTGATTCGAAGAGCCCTCTTCATCGACCTGGCCCAAGAGTGATAGTTGCTTGAGTCAAGCATCTGAGTAACAAGTAAAACACCAGAATTTTCATTGGCTCCAATGAAGAATGGGCTGTTAAGCTGAGACGGATCAGCATGTTCTACAATGGTGTTTGGAGCTTGGTTTTGGTTATTTTCATTTGAGGATTGGTTTTGAATATCATTAACATTTGAGGATTCATTTTGGGCCATCATAGCTCTGATACCATAAAACAAATATAAAAGTAAAAACAAGGATAAATAAAGAAGGAAGAATTCTTATTAATTCTGTGAAAAGAAAAGAAAGGATATAATATAAAAAATGAATTCAAAGGATTACAATCTGGATTCATTTAGCTGCTCTATTTATACAATTAACTGGAGAATCTTGTAACAAATTGTAACTAATTTACATAACAAATTGAGCCAGAAAACGGAAACCATGTACATTTCTTCCATGTCATCATCTTCTAGAATTTTCCAATATGGTTAGCTGATTCCATGAAGTTGCTGTCATACACCAATAATGCTAGCGGTTATTTTTGGCTTTCTTCTCTTATTTTGACAACACAAGCCTAAGTGCCACAATGACCCATTACAGCCTAATTTACCAACCAATCAAATTCTTTCAAATGGGTGGTGACATGCAGCTCTATGTCTAAAGACTATAGCCATAATGATCCTCACCAATCAATCAAAGTCCTTCAAGTAGGTAGTGACTAGTAGCCCTAGGTCAAGATACTATAGTTTGACATGATTGGGACAAGAAGTTTGAGTCCATCAACCTTTAAAAGGAGTAAAGGGTGAATGAGGGCTAAGTCATTCATACTTTCTTATAAAATTACCAAAAAAAAAAAAAATTATAACAATAGAAATTGATATTAAAAAAAAGGAGTCACAAATTTTTTTTTCATTAACAATTTGACGCTAGAAGGAGGGCCGATTGCTAAACATCAAATTCACTTTTTATCACATTTATATAGAGGACTTCTTTGAATTAAGAAATTGAAAGTTGCTAATTAGCTGTTGTAACAATGCTTATATAATTTGTTTGTCTAATTGTGCTTAATGCCCCAACTCTCAAATTACATTTCTAATAAACTTAATGAGATTATATACTGCGTGAAATTCCAAAGGCAAGAAAAAAATTGTAAATCAAATGGGAACTAGGAGCCACCGAAGTCACTATCAGATTAATTAATAAAATGTGATGTAAACAAGCCCAATAATTTAAAATTTTCTTTCATTATCCTTGTCACTGTCATAATTTATTTTATCAAAATAATGTTGAATGCTTATAATCCTTCGATAAACAAATTGTTTGATCAAAAAAAAAATTCAAAGTTTAATTGATAAACGGTCAAAGACGACGAATTGATAACTATGATAAATAAATTTGATAAAACTTAGATAAATTTTATGAATGTTTCTATTTATCAAACTTTAATTTTAATTACACATGTTATGTGATCCACAAATATCATCAACTTTCAAACTTACGTATCATCAACTTTTTTGCTAAACTTTTTTATAAAAGTCTTTGTCATACAACGAATATTCTTGAAAAATTCTTCTTGCCAGCCTGATGTTCAATTAAATAAATGGCAAGTTGTTTTTTGTTTTGGGGAATCAATGCTAATATATTTTCCGGGTCTAATTTTGCTGAACACACCAACTCTCTCATTTCTTACATTTTCCGTCTTTCAGCATTGTAAGAAGGAGATGTTCACTCCTATTTAAACTTTTCAGAGTAATCGGAGATTGTGTGGTGGCTTGGCATGAATGGCATATGAAATTTTTAGAGAAACTTATTTCGTGCTTGTTTGGTAGGTATTTTTGGGGGAAAAATTGATTTTTGAATAGTGATATGATGGGAAATGTGTGGTTGAAAAAGAAGAAAAAAATTATTGATGTAATGGAAAATATTATTTTATTGAAGAATGTGTGGTTGAAAATGAGAATTGATTTGAGAATCAATTCTCAAATAAAAAACAAACTCTTATGTTTTAGATTGCAACTTTTATTTTTAATAATCATTGGGGTATCTCAGAAATTGTAGTTTAAATCCATGTTTTGAGACGGAAAATTTTAATGTTTGAACATGTGTTTAGCAAATTTCAGCATTCTGCCACTGTTCTTAAAAATTGTACTATGGTCGGTATATTTGGAATTTTAGCATGTTTTAAATTGGAAAATGATCCTTTGTGAGTTATCTATCATATGCAACTGAAAATAGGTCGATCGGAGTCCGTAGAATTTATTATAGCAATTTTAGTAAACCATGACAGCCAAATTTGGGAAACACAAACCAACTTGTCGAAAAATAATTTCGTGCTCCAAATGTTGTCGTCGAGATCCCGAATTTTTATATGTTCTACTTATATAAGTTTCATACTTTTCAGTAAAATTTTATAAATTCACATCAAGATTTGCTAGATCAAATAATTTTTGCAAACTCATCGTGTAACTGTAGAAAACTGTTTCAACTTGTTGTTTTAAAAAAGAAAAAAAACTCCCAAATTGTTTTGTTCCGTATTTTTTTCTAAGTCTATATGTTTAAAAAAAAATGTTATGATTATATAGTTTGAGTAAATAAATTCTAATTTACAAACTTTCTTAAATCTCCTATTTTTAGATATTAATGTTAAAGAACGCATTCTTGGTAACGCGCTGGGTTATTAGAATTTGTGGCGTTACAATTGTTATCCAAAAGATTCATAAAAGAGCTATGTTAATAGATTGAACAAAGTAGTACACATTTTTCTACTTTTTAATCACACATTTTCGAAAAAAGAAAGAAGAAAAATCATTATTCAAAAACTCATTTTCCCATTTTAATGGGTCTTTTAAAATTGTAAGTGTATAAAAAGTTTGAGTCCATCAGTCTATAAAAAGGATAAAGAGTGAATAAAAGCAGAAGTCTGTCTTAAAAAAAGTATAGCATTATTACACTTAGTTTAAATCGATAGAAGTTGATCAAAAAATGTCTCCATAAAGACAAGTGAATGGTCTTTAGTTTATAAGGCGTTTGGCAAGATTGGGTCTATTGACTTGATCAATTTTGACCCATCAAGTTGATCGACTTCAATAATGAAGAAGATAATATAGCCTCCAATTGGAAAAAATTTTAAATCATTTAAAAATGAATAGTAGTGAATTTCACGGAATGTGTAAATAATAAATGAGTAGTAATGAATATGTTATTGGAATTAATGTTTCACTTCGACTAAATTTACAAATCATCTATAAGTTGGCAACCAAAAGAAGGCATAGTCTCTTACAATAAGAATATTTACATTGTACACTTCAATGATATCATGAAAGAATAAAAAATGCTAGTAGGCTTGAACAGTAACAGGGTCAAATTAACCACTTGAAGAATAAAGAAACTTGATTTGCAGACTGTTTCAAGGAACAATATTTAAAGCTAGCCTACTTCATTGGCAGCTTGTTATTCAATTAAGAAATTGCAAATTGATATCAAACTTCTGTGACAATACTTGCATAAAGCTTGGGTGTTTTTTGAGCTAATTGCATACATTTTGCTGCAATCTTCTGTCCTAATTTCAGTTTCAGCACATAATACAGATGGCTTATGCTGCTCTTCTTTCTCTTATTCACAATCTTGAACATATCCTACAACAACATCTGATTCCTCAAAATGAACAACAAATTGAAACTCTACTCGAAAGAGTTAATTCTTTAAAAGATTTTCTTGAAAAATCTTCACCAAAAAGCAGCGAAATTATAGAAAGTTTGGAGAGCAAAATCACAGTTGTGACATATAAAGCAGAATACGTTGTTGAATCCCATATTTCTTATGGACTTGTTTCAGAATCTTCAAATCATGGAGATGAGAGCTTCACAAACTTAGAGAAAGTAATGGAAGAAATCAATTCCATTAAGCAAGAGGTAATGGAGGTGGAAGATGAGATTGGCGTACCAGATCTGCAGACAAGGATGTCATCGTTGTCTGTTGCTTCATCAATTGCTTCCAGTGGCAAGGGTGATGTGGTGGGTCTTGATCGTGACATGAAGGAGATCAAGGAACGACTAACTAGATCTTCGTCAAAGCGTGAAATTGTTTCTATAGTCGGGATGGGCGGAATTGGCAAGACCACTCTCGCTAAAAATGTTTATGGTGATGAATATATTGCGGATTACTTTGACATTAGGGCTTGGGTGACAGTCTCTCAAGATTATGAAGTTCAAGAAATCCTTCAAGGGCTTCTAGATTCCATGAAAAAATGCGCTAAGGCGATGAAGCGTGATGAAGATAGCAATGTAGAGAGCAGTACCAGTACACAATTAAAAGATGTTTTGTATAAATTCATAAAGGGTCGGAGGTATCTCATTGTAATGGATGATGTGTGGGATACCAAGATTTGGGATGATGTGGAGCGCTTGTTTCCAGATGACAATAATGGAAGCCGAATCATGTTGACTGGTAGGCTAGAGAATGTGGCTGTTTACTTCACCTCTAGATTCCCTCTTTATCACATGGATTTTCTGAACGAAGATAACAGTTGGGAATTACTTCGTAAGAAAATATTCGGTGAAGATTTTTGCCCTCAGGAATTAGTGGAAATCGGAAAGAAGATTGCCCAAAACTGCCAAGGACTTCCTCTCGCAGTTGTAGTGATTGGAGGTCTCCTCTCAAAGGACATCAAAACCGAACGTCATTGGAGAAATGTTGCAGAAAATTTAAGTTCAGCAATAACTTCAAATGATGATCAATTGTCAAAGATACTATCTTTAAGTTACAACCATCTGCCTCATCATCTGAAAGGGTGTTTCCTTTATATGGGAATTTTTCCAGAAGATTTTAATATCCGTGTCACCATGCTTGTCAAGTTATGGGTTGCCGAGGGAATTCTACAACCAGTAAAGTCCAAGAGGTTGGAAGACATTGCATATGAATATTTGTTGGATCTTGTTGATAGAAATCTTGTTTTGGCTTTTGAGCGGAGCTGGGATGGCAAAATTAAAATATGCAAGGTTCATGATCTCTTACGGGATCTATGCAAGAGAGAAGCTGAAAGGAAGAACTTTTTTCATGTCATCAATGAGAATTTCGATAGAATTTCAAGAGGCATCAACGTGCACCGGGTAAGTATTCATAGAGACCGAGAGATTCTCTATTTTCGTTGCATAAACCTCCCTATCTCGCTCATGCGGTCTTCTTTATTTGTCGATGGGCGTCTAAATCTTCCAGTATTTGCGAGTTGTAGTCTGCTTAGAGTACTGCATACAGGCCTAGAATATCGCATTAACTAGCCAGATGAAATAATACAACTAGTTAATTTGCGGTACCTCAGTGGCAGATGTAATCAGAGATGGCCTCTTGAATCAATTTACAAACTTCGAAATTTACAAACCTTGATTCTGTATATTGATGCCTCGGTACAACTACCACCAGAAATATGGAACATGAGAGAATTAAGACATGTCCAGTTGTTTGGAAACATAAATCTTTCCGATCCTCCTAGTGCAGAAATAGATGGGGAAGATTCTATTATTGTTCTTGAAAATCTACACACACTGTGCTGCATAAGAAATTTCAGATGCACAAAGGAGGTTGTCAGAAGAATTCCGAATCTAAAGAAACTGGAAATCTCTTATACAGGTAAACGGGTGGATTGGAAATACTACTGTCTCAATAATCTAGGCCAACTACATAACCTTGAAACGTTGAAGTGCTTCTTTTATGATCAGTCTCTCCAGCCTGGCATATTCACTTTCCCGCTTTCGCTTAAGAAGTTAACTTTACGTGGCTGCAAACTTCCTTGGGAAGATATGATGGCTGTCGGTTCATTGCCCAAACTCGAAGTGCTCAAATTGAAACACCGTGCTTTCTTAGGCAAAGAGTGGAAACCAACTGAAGGAGAATTTGTTCAATTGAAATTTCTGCAACTTGAAAATATTGATCTGGTGTATTGGATAGCTGACTCTATCCACTTCCCGTTACTTGAGCACCTAGTCATTAAGGAGTTATATTGTATGAAGGAGATCCCCAGTGGTATTGGAGAAATTGAAACTCTAAAATTGATCAAGGTGCATGACTGTACCAGTTCAGTTGTAACTTCAGCAAAGAAAATACAGGAGGATCAACAGGAGATCATGGGAGATGAGGTCTTTAAAGTTCAAATCTTTTATTAGGGTGCAAATTTGTCCACTCCACAGAGTTCTAGTTTGGTGTGTTTTAGTTTTAGTTTTAGTTTTTGTTCTTCATTTCTTTGATTTGCAAGGTTATCAATATCACCTTTCCTTTAAAAGAGAGGATCCCCTTTTCACTATTCGTCTCGTGCCCTCGTTTTCACACTGCTATTTATCAACCTGGTTCTTCTACAGTACACGTTTTCTCCTTTAATCTTCCAATAAAGTGCCTTTTGCTCCCTCTCTCTTCACACACGTTCTCTGCTTTCCTTCTCTTAAAAATGTTCTACAGTTTTCCTTGGACCTTGCGGTGGTTTAGAGATGGAATGGAGATGGAATCTACGGGTCGAAGGTGGTGGAGAAGGGGCTGGAGGGACCCAACGTGCTGGTCAACCTTGAGAAAGCCGAGGAGATGCTGCTTTCAAATTCACGAGGAAGGTGGAGGAATTTTTGTGAGTCCTCTGAATATGAATAGACCCTTCACAGCGATGAAGGCACTGGATATGGGATGGTCATTTCTGATATTATTCAAAAATTTGAATGATTGATTAGGGTTCTTGATCAAAGGGTTAGGGTTTATGGAATTGAGCTCCCAGTTGATGTTCATACAAAAGATGGCTCTGTTGTTATTGGAATTTTTTATACCGCTTGTGTCAACAATGATTATGGTACTCTTGAAATTTTCCAAGATCCCTTCTGCATTTTGTTTATTACCTATCTTCCTTTATGGGATTCGGTTATATTGGGAATTGATGGTGCTCTTGCCTGTTTTGTGATGATTTATAGTCCAATTTTGCCATCTGTTCTTTGATTTTTTACCACACATTTAACTTATTTATCATATTTTGCTGATTAAATTAAAAGTCAAGATTTTGAGTTTTGGATTCAATTAATCTTATTCTGCTTAAGAACAAGCTCAAGGCAATTTATGTTTGTGTACATTAGATAAAGTGTAAATTAACTACCTTTCGAATTTATACTAATGCTTACTTATCAGGCTCAATGATGTGATTAGAGTTATTGTCTTGATACTTTTTATGATTTATGTATGTTTGATCCAACTATTTCTCTGAAGGACATGAGGATGATTAAAAAGGGGAACCGAGCTGCAGATGTTGCAAATGATAGTATGATAGAAACGCTTATAGTTTGGTCCGAAGATCTTGTCCAAGTTGTTGCCAAGGCATGTCAGTGTGCTTTTGTAAATTTAATATTCGATTCATGATGGATTAAAACCTACTATTATGTAATAAATTATAGCCTGTATTTAGGAAGTTCCTATTCCTTCAACTGGAGTTTCGGAATGTGTAAGGAGAGTTGGTTTAGACGATATTGCAGGCATTAATGAATGTTTGGAGAGGAAGGCTAAAGCTAACGAGACCAATGGAAATAACAAGTACTGATTACGCCCAAAGAATAACGAGGTAGTTATAGCACAATTTTGGGGTGTCGTATCCATAGGGAGATAGAATAATATTTAAAGGGTAAAAAATGGATGGATTGTTCTCTTAAGAATGTAGTTGAAATCAATATTGGAAAAATGAAGTTAAAAATCAATAATTTAAAACAGTGAAGCATCGAATTCCCTCGGTTGGATTGGATCGTTCACATCAATTATTCAGTTTTATAACTCAATTAGAAGCTTTCATCCCGATACTTTAATCAAAAATTTATCGTGAAAACCAATTTATTTTACAAATGTAATTCTAGAATCTAGATTTATGACATGTTTACACAAATTTTATTGAAATTAGATTCATAAATCGACCATATATTTCAAGCATAAAGCAGTAAATAAATTATACCAATAAAATAGTTGAGATTTCAATTCAACAATTAATAAGAATTAGACAAATTTCAATGTAAATTTATAAGAATGAAAACCTAAATTCTAGCATTGTTTGACAATGAAAATATCAAAATAACTGAATAAAAGATATGAAATCACCAATTCCAACCGAGTTCCTTCGTAGCTTCACCAAGATCTTTAGTTCCTCATATGTTTCTTGAGTCAAATCAATGAAAGA
>OU503038.1:2231001-2245269 GCA_912172775.2 Fraxinus pennsylvanica | reverse complement strand
CTTCATCCAATTGACCTTTAACACTCTCGAATCTTCATCACAAGGTTAGAAACAAGTTAGAGTATTTGCACTTTAGTCCCTGAACTTTTGTTTTCCTCCATTTTGGTCATTTTTCACTTGTTTCTCCTTATTTCCACTACATTCATCACTTGCCCTGCAAAACATGAATTGTATAGAATTAAACTATATTCCAACATATTAATCAACAATTTCTCATGTTTTGACAGTAAAATAAATATGTAAAAATACACTTATCAAGTACGGAAGTGAGACAAGGTACCATATGCAACAGAATATCATGTATTTACTTAGCTGACGGGTAATTACCACACGAGCATTTTCATTATGCGACTTGGTATTGGTTGATAGTCATACACCGACTTCAGTGTGTCATCTTCGATGAGGCTATATGCTTGTTGCTGGAGACATTATATTGTTCAAAACATGGCAATTTTATGTCACAAATTGGTAGGAACATTTTCTTAAATTCCAATTTACATGCAGGTTAGCCTACTCAGAGAATGTTTTTCATTTGATGTCATAAGTTTTGTTCTAGGTAAATTGTATTACTATACTATTTTACTGATGTCATAATCTTTGCAGATTTTAAAATCTCGATATCAGGTGTGTTGTTCTTGTTTCTGTAAGCATTGTCACAGTATTTAATTCTATTAAAACATGCATTCGGTGGTAGTTCGGGATGAATTTTATTGAATTTTGACATGCAAGTTTGTAGTGCCTTATGATTTTCATTTTTTTTGGTATTTACTGTTAAATTGTAAATTGTACTGTTAAATTGTAAATTGAACTGTGTAAGTTAGTAAAGATATAGATGAAATTAAAGATAAGTATAATGAAGCAACAAATATCATTTAACAGAAAACAAATAATCAAATTTTTTATTTTCACCTTGAGATATGTTTGGTTTCAGTTTTCTTGCTGATTCAATTATTTATGGTACATTTAGTGTTTACATTTTGCAATTGTTACCAATTATGGTTTATTTGCAACTCAGACTTCCTCTTGATCATGTGGTTGATCTGTACTGTAAAATTTTAACCAAGCATTTGAACAAGCAGGAAGGATCCAGGCTATATATTGGGCAAAAGAAATGATATCAATCTGATTTATACTATTGATGATGCCTAAAGAGACTTGATAAAGAAAATTTGTCTTAAACATGAATTTATTGCTCTTTTATGAAATTTATTTTTTCAAATATACACCATCCTTCGTGATTATCACTGTTAATACTTAACTCAACAATGGAGCATGACCAATATAATGCATAAGGTCTTTGTCTTCTATTCTTATACAATTGCAACTTGAATTTTACATCAAAATAGTTTCTACCTATAACATACTTGAAGAAGCTATCATATTACTGTGTCAACTGAGGGCTCTACGGCTACCTGCCTGTCTTGAAATGGTTGGTCAATCATACCTCACATTACAAATTGCCCTCGAAACCAAAAATCTATTTCTCGAACCACAGTGTTGGTCATGTATGTGAACTTAATATGTACGAGTTCCCATGTGACCTTCATGCATCTTTCTTTCGCAATGGCTACGTATTTGAAATTCTGTGAAATGGAACAACTAGATAACTTATTCTCATAATAAACTGCATTATCTTTTCCCTTTATCCTTGCAGGATGTGGATTATGAGGTTTCCATTACCAAGAAAATATATTCTCATCGGCAGAATGGTGCAGTGGATTACTCCTGAAACGGCTCTCAACCATGAATGGCTTCATGAAGTTCATTTTCCCAATTTTAAAGAATTTATGCTTACTTTTCCCTCTCAGCATGCAAAAGACAGGAGTTGTGACCTTGTCAATATGAAATTCTTTATCATGAATATTTGAGACTCTTAGAGTGAATTTAAAGTTTCGAATGGGATTTCAGACATATGCAAAAAGTGTTGAAGAGTCCCAATCCCTTAGAAGAGAAATGGACAAAGGAATTGCTATAAAGAGAATTAGGCATTGGTGGTGGTTTATTTGGTATTTTTGACATTTATATATAATTTAAAATTTTAGTTCTTCCTTGTGTTCGAGTTGTCTTTTTCTTTCCATTGGATATGGATTTCAACTTATTCTTTGTGTTTCTTTTTCAGATGGAATGGATAATGTTAGAATATATACCTCGGCTCATTCTAGAGACTTCTATAGTTAGATAATTTATTAGTTTGTTAGTCTTTTAGTCTATAAATAGAGCACTTTGTATGCATTGTATTTCATTGGATTCTATTCCAATCTTCAACGTGAAATCATCATGTTGAATTTATCATTTTCTTTCTTGTTTTTAATATCATCATTTTCTTCAATTTCAGTTTTTGTTCACAATTTCTATCATTTTCTTTCTTGTTTTTAATCATCATCATACCTGCATTATAGTTGATCTAGGGGAATATTGAATATTGACCAGCGAAGAAAACTCCACCAAATTTTATGCCTAGACAGTTCATCTCCCTCTTTGGGTTATGTGCAAGGTTAAAAGTTCAAATTAATTTTTATGTTTTTTAAAATTTAAGACATTACTTTTGCTTTTGAGAATTCTCACAATTCTCAAGCATCCTCTATGTATATGGGTGTAGGATTTTCAAGATTTCAAACTTTTATGATTGTAGCTCGAAACAACTTAGATTCATAAATATTTGCTAAAAGCTTTGAAAGCATGAAGTTATTAAACTATACTTGTGACAGATTCTTCAAGACTTTTTGTATTATGAAACTATATATGCAGTTCCTTTGCTTCAACAGGAGAACATAAATTGACATTTGAAAATAATTGGCAGAATGAGATAGATGATTCTCGAAATCCAAGCAATCGTGGTATTGTGAAGGGTCCCGTCAGGGGGACGAGTCAAATTCCTTCATCATGGAAACTAGGAGCTATTCTTAATTGATGTTGTTGAAAAATGAGGGTTGTTGATGTTTGTCTTCTTTGCCTTTTCAATCAGAGCTCATCGAAGTTGCGAAAAAAGCCAGGGTGATTATGTCTTCCAATTAACTACTAAACTAATTGTACATAAATTTCTGTTTTTAGATTAGAGCTAGAATTTATGTTTTATTTGTCTGTTCATAACACGGCAGAAATAAGGACATTTTTTTTTGAAACTGTAAAATTCTAAATCTATTTGTTATTATATGTTCTGCAGGAATAAATATAGAAAGTTAACAGATATTTTAATTGGAAGAAAGTGCAATGGAAAGTTCAGAAATGGAAAAGGAATAAGAACAATGGCGAAAGAGCAGTTGGGTTCGGTTTCGGTAAAGCAGAATGCTTAGCTACAAAGGTATCACCCGTGTGAGTAAAGGGCGGAGTCAGAATTAATGGCCAGTAAATCGGCTAGACTCACACCAAGAGCCCTTTTAAAAATTAGAGCTATAAGAAAGGCCTGGGCCTTTCCCTTTTCATTGTTATTTTTATGGAAAAAAAATCAAACAAAAATTGAAACTGTCGGGTTGGGTTGGGTTGCCTGACTTGTTTGACAGCTTGATCACTGAATTTTAGGTAAATTTTGATGTTTGTTACTCGAATTGTAGATGCCATGACTTCCCACGCCAGTATGAAATTTGACAAGAACTAAGTAATGATTCTTGGACCTTGTCCGTGTTTAAGTTTTTGGTGTTCACCCAAGTAAACATGTCTTTATGTGATTTTTTTTTTCTTTCTAAAAAGCTATTTATATATCATTATTCAAGTTTATATATTTATGTAGCATTTATAAGATTGGTGCAAAGTTCAACACATAATGGTTTACGCTTGATTATTGAAGTTCATAAAGTTCATGTCGCTGACACAACTGACTTTGTGCATAGAGTAATTCACCATGTATGCATTCTTGTTGATTCATATGATTGGAGCAAAGTTTGAGCATATGATGTTTACACTTGATCGCTGACCTTCAAGTAAGTTTCACGTCGACAATTGCTGGTGCCTTGACTGTGCTACTAAGAAAATTAACCCACCTTTGATTTTGTGAAAGAAAGTTAAAGTTATCTTATATATAATTTTAGCTTCCTTATTTTAGGTTCTATTTTATTTTTTGAGTATTGATCATAGCTTTGTGCCATCGACGTTACACTAGCTTTAATTACACTCTTTGGGAATCTACTCACTTTGATAGCATTACAATATGAACTCAATGAGAGGGAATTCACTTTCTACTGGATTGACGCTAAATCTTCTGAAATTATTTGAGCCCCGACCCCCTTTGGAATATATATCGGTAAAAGATAAAAAAAAAAAAATGCTCCCATATACGGATATGTACTTTAAGCTTGCTAAAGTTTTCGCTAAGTTAGAATATGTGAACTTAACATATATTTATAGGATTTATTTTTGCGTGACAGGTATGGCACAGTTTGTATTTGCCATAAATATCATGTACCTTTACACATAAAAGGTTTATATAGACATGCTTCCTTGGTGAAGGTTTTCATTTCAATCTGTTGTCTTTACATATACAGGAAGAATGTCTATTTTAGGTTTAAGTACCTACACAAGTTGGATAAAACATGTATTATTTGTCTCTCTTTTTTTTCCTTGTAACTTGATTGTCCTTATTTCACATGTAGAAGCATTTCTTGTGCTACTTACTCTGTTAGAAAAATTTATAGTACATGAATATTACTTTGTGTCTATATCTTGAGGTTTAATCTCTGTCATCTAAAGTGACTTGGATGCCGCAACTCATGACTTCATGGTCTATAAATAATTGGCATGGACAAACTATATTTTTGGAAACTTTCTGGAAGAGTACTGTAAGTTGGCATATATGATTTATATCAGCAATATTGATGCAGTAATATTATTTTTAATTTCCTTTATTGTTTTGTTGGAAATTGAAGCTTATGCGTGACTAATGATATAGTGAGGCTTTTATCTTGTGAGATGAGAATTACTCTTATGCATTGTGGTAAACCTTATTGGGTTTTAGTTAGTAGACTATTGGTACCAAGGAAGGAGCATGCCCAATTTTTGAGAAGGTTTACGACTCTGGTACCCCCGCTTCATGTGGTTGATATAGATATCCCCTTAAATAATTTGGTTGCTGATGTACGAAAATTGGAGCAAGTTGTATTGGGGAGAGTTTCATTTGAGTTTAAGAAGAACTATTATGATTCGACTACATCAATGGGATTCCATGGCCAGTATGCTTCGCCAAAAGTTCCATTCCCAGAGGAGGTCATATTTCATAATATTCGAAACTTGATATTGTCTGGTTGCATTTTTTTTGGTGGTGGTTGTTTGAGCTTCATGATTTTTATAGATTAATGGTTGTTAAAATGGACAGGTATTGGATTGATTTCAATAAATGAGAAGTTTTAGTCAATGATGATTGTGCCAAAATATTTCTTTCAGTGTAAGTTATGTTTAACTGAATAACTATCGGTATAGTAAGTGCTTCTATCCTGTTTTTATTAGTGGTTTCAAAAAAACATTCTCTTAATTTCTTTGTACTCTTAAGATACTTCAAAACTGTATTTTATTAGTAAACTCACATGGAAATTTACCTTGTTAAATAGAGTTTATTTTGTTCATCTCATTCAACTAAAATATCGCCTATCAATCCTTAAAATTCAATACGCTAATATTAACATAAAAATAACACAGCCCGTGCATTGCACGGGCAGATGACTAGTAATGTGAAATTTTTGGATTTCTTTTTTACATCCAGTCAGTCTCTAACCCATACATAAGATGGACTAATCCCTTGAGAATAGGGGTGTCCACGAGCTGAGCCACGGGTCGAAACTCGAAGCTTGAGCAAAAATGGTACGGGCATTTTTTGACCTGAGCCGAGCTAAAGCTCGACAAAAAAATTGAGGCTCGACCCAGCTTTCAGCTCGGGCCTTAGCAAGCCAGGCCAAGCTTGAACCGAGCCGGCTCGTTATTATTATTTTTTTTTTATATAGGGCGTGTTCGGTAGATATTAAAATTGGATTAAAACTGAAAAATTAGTCGTTATTGTTGACTTTTATTAGACGAGTGTGACCTAATAACGACTATATTTTCAATTTTAATTGAATTTTATTCTTTACCAAACAAGCACATAGTATACATTTGCAAGCAGTAGAAGCCTGCTGCTGCAGGCAGCCGTGACAAGCTATTTTTATTTTTTTAAAAATTTATTTTTTTAAATGAAACTCGGCTTGTCCAGACCAAAGATAGCTCGTGACATGGGCAGGCTTGGGCTCGAGCTGATGCCCAAAAATGGGGTTCGGCCCGAGCCAAGAGCTGGCTCGACTCGGGCTGAGTCGGCGAGCCACTTTGACATTCCTACTTGAGTATGCATAGGCGGCATTTACCAAATAAATAAATAAATTCTTACAAAGCTAGCTTGTGTTGTTTAATATATTATTATTTTAATCAGGTTAATTTTTTTTTAATTTCAAATTTATTATTGTTATTCATTATTACAACTCGTGATACGTAATATTTTAGTATTTTAGGCCCCATTTGGTATTTCTTTTAGAGCCAAACTTTTTATTATCAAACATTATTTGCAGTTATTTAAGTGTTCGATAAGCTTAGAAAAAAATAATTATGATGACAACAGATTTTGAGAAATAGTAGGAGATAGCTTATGAGATTTTGCTTTTACCTTCTCTAACTATTCATCATTAAAATGTCAATTTTAACTCCCATGCATGAAAACAATTAATTCATTTTCCGTCGACCTAAGTTTGTTGGTATTCACTATTCAGAAACATTCTTCTATTTTCTTTTTTGGCCATTGACATATCAAATTTATTTTTAAAATTTATAAATTCTTCGATTTAATCTATATTCTTCTTTTCCTTTTAAATTTACTATTTAACATACTGTCTTAGATAAATACTTAGCTATTTAGTCAAAATCAAAATTTTAGTAGATTTTGATTAAAGTTAATGAAATATATGGAAGTAAAGTTGATGAAAATTTAAGTTCTATGAAATGCGAGGTTAAAGTTAATTGTTGACTTTAACTTCGATTTTTATCAACTCTTTTAGCTAAATCAAATAAGTGCTTAATAATATTATTATTATTATGTATTAATATGAGCATTAATAAACAATGTTCGATATAGTAAATGTATACATTAATAAAGCAATTTTTTTTTTTACCAAACATTCAAATGCTAATTTTGGAATATAGAGTAATTTTGAGATAAATCAAAAAATTTACCAAACAGTTAATTAACCCGTTGAGCACAGCTAAAGCTGGTTCCATTGAAATTTATAGCACTACCAAACTAAACCTTAGTGTGTTTTAGTAGTTTACAGTATTTTGAGATATACTTTTTTTATTTTTGTTACATGTTTCAAAAGCATTTGTCATTTTGCTCGAACTTAAATTTCTTTAATTATTTTGATATGGTCCTCTCTTGATTAATAAAGTAAATAAATCTTATAATTAATGGGGAATGAAGATTTTTAATCCATATTCTGGATTGTACCTTGTTATGCAGTTTCTAAACTTTGCGGTGTAAATATTTGGAAAATATCACTAAACAATACAAGTTGAAGTTGAAATGTGCATGTGGATAAGAGTTGAAATCTGACGTCCAATTTTCGTTGTGCACCCAATTAATGATTGACACATCATTTTAAGTTAATATGTCATCAATTTGGTGGTGAAGTTAATGAGGATAAATTTGAGTTGACATATTAATTTAAAAATGATATGTCAACAATTGATTGAATGGATTGAAGTTAATGAGGATAAATTTGAGGTGACATATTAATTTAAAAATGATATGTCAACAATTGATTGAATGGACAACAAATTAAACAACAAAAATTGAACAGTGGATCTCAACTCATATGGAGAATGCATCAAAATGGAAATCACAATTTGCTAGACTGATAATATCTTGATAGATATTTGTTGTAATTAGGGGTGGGCATGGGTCGGGTTGGGTCGGTTTTTGCCTTAATCCAAACTCAACCGAACATGAACGGTTTGATTAAAATTTAACCAGATCCATGCAAATGTTGAAACCCAACCCAATCAAGTATCAGTTTATGACAACTTATCAACAAAAATTAAAGTCGTTCAATTTTCTATTATACTCACATGATCGGTATAATTTTTTTGGATCAAGCTACATGTACCTAATTTTCTACATAATGGATTACCGAATCGACAAGTGGCCTCCTATTGGGGGGCACCTGTGGGCCCAGGCGCCCCCCCAATAGGGGGCTCCACTTGTTGATTCATTAAAAGATTATGTAGAAAATTATGTACAACAAGAATAATCCAATTTTTTTTTTGTACAAGGACTGCATAATCAAGCCACAAGAAATCTTGCTGAAAATACTAAATACATGTTACACCATAAAAAAAGAAGACAGAAGAAATCCAAATGTACCACCTCATTTACAAGAAATCCTGCTGTAAATACTAAATACATGTTAACCTTTTTTTCTTATATATAAATTTCATAATGAGATGCAGGAGTTTAAGGAGCTCAGAAATGCAATTCCAGATGCAAAGCTCACTGGAATCTCCATTGGTTGCAAAGACAGAATCAAAACTCTTTCAAAATTTTAACGTCAATTTAACGCATAAACACACATAATCACAACTCCATCAAATTAGATATGAAAATGAACAATTAGGAGAAAGACAGAATCAACAGAAAGGGAAATGGCAATACATTCAGAAGGACAACTTACCTGCCACTGATGACTTGGTCAGCGAACTCGCAGATTTGCTCTAACATATTTTCGATTTGCAGCTTCAAGAAAGCTTTTGGAGCGAGCTTAGGGTTCCTTAACCAATAGTGACCCACAATTCGCATTCCATCACTGCCTTTCCAGATTCACCTAATTCTTTATTTCATCTGCGCAAAATTTCAGCACACGAAATTTTCGAATCATGAAAAAATATTAAATGAATTTTAGATCCACAAAGAAAGCTAAAACTCAAAGATCTAACCTAACCTACTAATGAAATGGCAAAAAAATATAGAAATAGATAGATTAAAGTGAAAATAAAATTTACCAGTTGACTCTCGTTGATTAAGAAATGCCTTCTCTTCCTCAATGTTTCTCCTCAATTTTTTGCAATTTCAACCATGTCAGGCCATGCTAAATGTGAAGACTGGAGTGGAGAGAGTGGCGGAGAAAGCTTGAAGGCTGGAGTGGAGTCTGGAGAGGTGACATGCCTTTTGGCTTTTAGCCTTTAGCCTTTTAGGGTTTTGTTTTTAACGTGGTTTTGCCATTTTTTTTTTCATGTAATCGGGTCTGGTCGGGTCGTCAACCCGTAACCCGACCCGACTATCCAGCCCAAAACCCGAAACCCACTCAAAAAAGGCAAAAAATCGAGGTTTGGGTCGGGTCGGGCGGTTTACTGGGGTTGGTTTGAATTTTGCCCACTCCTAGTCGTAATGGCAGTTACTATCATTCACGACATTTATTTGTCATTTATGACAGTAAATGTGTCGTGAATGACAGTAAAAGGTCATTTTTAGTAGAATGGTCTAGTGTTCTATTAACATAGTCTTCTAATATTTTGTATATGTAAATTTTAGATGGAATGAAATTATATTGTACTGGAGCAACATGGCTTTGGGGAAAATAACCCAGCTATGCAACACAGCGTACTTACGAGTCTTGATGACTAGCTGAATTAAGTGGAACATATTTCTAACCTTTGATAACTGGTTCTTGGATGCTGGTTGTGTTACAAAACTAGTGGAGAGATTTTGCATTAGTTCTCATTCATTTTGGTCAGTGAACAACCTATAAATATTGTAAAGAGACTGAACGAGTTCAAAAAATTAGTTCATATTTCTAGAATTGTGAAAGATAGGCAAACGATCTCGATTTATTCATTCATAGTTTTTCTATGTTGTTTACTATGGTGAAACCACTTAATATATATGATGTCAACTTTTTATCACTCAAAATTAATATATGATCTTTAAAAGAGTTATTAATAACAAATAATATTGTCATGAAATGTGAAAACTACAAAAACGTGCACATATTAATCGTAATGACTCCATTGTCGTATTAGTACTAATATAATTATAACCACGTCGTTACAACTCAAAATGCTTGCAAATGCTTATTTGACCAATGCACTTAGAAAATATTGTAAAACGAAACTCAATAAGTTCGAAAAATGAATTTGCACTCCTTGGATAGAGAAAGATAGACAGATGATCTTAATTCATTTATTGATTATTGTTTACATGTAGTTTACTGTAGTGAAACCACTTAATATACATAATGTCAATCTTTTTCATCATACCAAATTAATGTATGATCATTATAAATGCTAGTTATAGCAAATAATATTGTCTCGAGACGTGAAAAGTGAAAAACATACAAGTGATGATTGTAACGTTTCCATTGTCTTTTCAATACTACAACAACGACATGAGCGCTGTTATGACTCAAAATGCTTGCAAAGGCTAGTTGACCAATTCACACACAGGAATGTTGTAAAGAGACTCGATAAGTTTGAAAACTAAGTTCATACTCCTAGAATGGTGAGAGATAGGCAAACAATCTTGACTCATTCATCAGTAGTTGTTTGCTACAGTAAAACCACTTAATATATATATTGTCTACCTATCGATCATATCATATCATGATCTTCAAAAATGTTACTAATATCAAATAACGTTTTTTTCTCGAGACATGAAAAGTATAAAATATGCGATAATGATCACAGCAACTGCATTGTCCTTTTAGTATGCTGATATTGACATATGAGTCATTAAAGCTCAAAATACCTGCGAAGGCTTATTGACCAATGTATACACAAAAATGTTGTAAAGAGACTATAAATTCAAAAGTGAGTTCACACTACTAGAATGGTGAAAGATATTCAATTGATTAATAGTTATCATGTCATGTACTTTAGTTAAACTACTTAATGTACATAGTTGAACTTTTACATCATTCTAAAATAACCTATGAATGTTAAATATATAATATTGTCTTGAGACATGAAAGTACGAAATGTACGTGTAATGATCGTAACAACTGCATCGTCATTTCAGAATCACGATAGACTACCAAGTCGTTACAACTCAAAATACTTGAAAAGACCTATTTGGCCAATGCCCATGCCTATAAATATTACAAAGAGTTTGAAAAGTGAGTTCACACTCCTAGAAATGACGAAAGATAGGAAATGATCTCAATTCAGTCATTTGTTTCTATGTTGTTTACTATAGTGAAATCCTTAATGTGCATAATGTTAACATTTACATACTACCAGATTAACGTATGATCATTAAATATGTTATTTATAGTAAATAATGTTTTCTAGTGACATGAAAAGTCCAAAATGTGCATGTATTAATTGTAACAACTATATTATCATTTTAGTATTATAATAATGGTCATTACATCATTACGGCTCAAAACTATTGCATAGGATTATTTGAGCAATACACGTACCTATAAATATTGTAAAGAGACTCAATTAGTTTGAAAAGTCAGCTCACACTCCTAGATATGGTGAAAGATAGGCAAATGATCTTGATTCATTCATTAACACTTGTTTTGTGTTCTTCACTATAGTGAAACCACTTGATGTACCTAATGTCAACCTTTTCATCATACCAAATTAACTTATGATTGTTAAAAACGTCATTTATAGCCAATAATACCATCTAGAGGCATAAAGTGTAAAATGTGCACGTAATGATTGTAACAACTCCGTTGTTGTTTCAATACTGCAACAATGAATTCGTGTTGTAAGGTTCAAAATGTTTTTCTAAAGCTTGTTTGATGAATGCATATACCTAAAAATTTGTAAGGGACTCAATGAGTTCAAAACGTGAGTTCATACTCCTAGATCGGTGAAAGATAGGCAGACAATCTTGGTTCATTAATTGGTTGTTTAACGTAGTAAAACTACTTAATATACATAAAAATGTAAAATGTATAGGAAATGATCGTAATGATTCCATTGTGATTTCAGTATTAAGATAACGACGCTCATGACATTACCGCTCATAACGCTTACAAAGCTTGTTAACGATAATTTTCTCATTTTCATCGCACATTCAATACATTATCCAGAAACACATTTTTCAAAAGGTACTATCATACAATGCAATCTAGCCAACAAGAATATTCGACAAAAAGTAATATTGTATTCAAAACTATCTCAAAAATAAACTTCTTTCGTAGCGTCATTATATTCTTTAAATAATATTAACAAGTAATTAACTGATCATAAAATTAATACTCATTCAAGACCTTACATTCTTTAGCAAACTATTTTGAAATTAGATTTCACTACCTTCATATTATAGAAAGACCTAAACCACTACGTCTCAACAAAATTCTATGGTAGTGAATTGACAAATCCTAATTTATTTACTTTTTTCTTCATACTTCCCCCAAAACTTGCGACTTTTCAATAACCATGTAAACGAGTCGAATCGAGTCGGCTCACGAGCCAAGGCTCGCTGCTCTAGCGGCTTGTGCACGACACGTGCAAAAATGGTTCGAACTTTTTTGGCTTAGGCCAAATCTCGGATGAAAAATCGAGGCTTACCTTGAGCTTTAGGCCCTAGCCTTACCGAGCCCAAGTTGGGCCGAATCGAACCGGTTCGATTTTTTTTTTTCATGAAATTCTAAATTCTTTTTAATAATATAAATTTTGTGCAATTTATACTAATTAAAAATTTTAAAAAGTTACAACACTCCTTTTTTATCAAGCAAAAAATGGCTTGTCACACGAACCAACACGACTAAGGTTTGGGCCGTTTTCCAAAAATGAAGCTCAGCCCAAGCCTTGACTTGGTGGACATGAGCCATGAGCTGACTAGACTTGGAACTTTTTTCTAGTAGAGTCATGAGGCGCATGAGCTGAATTGATATTGATATTTGTACTTTTCAAACTTAGACAAACATGCACAACAAGAAAAAAATAAAAATGTACAACTATTTGAAAACAAAGCAAAATAAAATGGCAGGCTAAACAAATTCTATCTTCAATCTTGCTCTATGTACATCTTTCTTTATACTTTGATTTACCTAATTTGTACTTGACAAAATCTCACACCACCATTCACACATTTAATCCAACCATCATCCATCTGCCACATCATTCATCTGTAAACCAAGTGATAAAGGAAGTGGTACAAATGGCTTAACGCATTCTATCTTTCATCATTCAATTGAAATCCTCTCTTCAGAGATCCATAAATTTGCAGGCAGAATATAAATTTCTCACATAAATGCAGATGCAGAGCGAAGGAGAGAACAATGTACGAACTCGAATGGTAGAATTCCAATTACAGTTTTGCTATTTGTACGCCCCTCACGGTCACGTCCAATAAACAATTCGGGGTCCCTATCGTCAGGGGCTGTACCGGTGTACCTATAGGAAAACATTTTCGATTAATATGCGAGAGAAAAATCCCCATTTGGCTGCAGGGGATCGATTCCGCCGTTATCTCCAATCGAAATCTCTTTGATTCGGCCAAGTCCAAAGCCCAACAAGCCATTCATCTTCAAGGAGAATTTTTTAATCACATATTTAAAACTTACAAATTTTTGGTTGTATTTGGGGTGTAATTACTTCTTTAGGGTTTATATACGTCTTGCTTAATTGATAAAGAATATTGCTTTTATTAACTAGAAGTAGTTGCTATATTAGGAATTCTTTAGGTTGTGGGATCTACTTATTTTGTTGATTACGTGAAAGTTCTGATTTTTTTTCCTTAATTTTGTTATTGTACTCTATCAGAAAGATTGGGGAAGCTTAAAACTGAGTTAAGAGAAGCTAAGGATGCTTTGGTGAAAGCTCTTGCCGATACTCTCTTTCTCTTTCTCTCTGTGTGTGTGTGTGTGTGTGTGTGTGTGTGTTTGGCTGTGCACAAGTTCTAGTGTCCTTTTCGTTGCATATTTATATAACTGTCAAAATTGTTGGTTTTTCGGCAACATATTTAGAAGAAAAAGAAAACATTTTTGTGTTTAACTGTGTTAGGTTTATATTTTATATTGACGATTTTGTGAACAAATTGACCAACTTGAACATTTATACAAGTTTAGGGACTAAATTGTAAAGTTCCATAGTTTGTAGGTTAGATTAGGGTTTGGGGTTTTATGTTTGGAACAAGAAGGATTAACGCCGAGTTTTTGCTAGAGAATACATCCTACATCATATCAAAATTTCAATCATTCAATTCATATGTGCTTTTTTTCATAGAAAACATCAAAGCCATCAAATCAAACACTGAATTTGTTTCTTCGCTTGGGTCTGCTGCAAGTTTGTGTCATCAACTGTACTGCATTA
>OU503038.1:2193524-2217915 GCA_912172775.2 Fraxinus pennsylvanica | reverse complement strand
CCCCCCCCCCCCCCCCCCCCTTCAACCCCCATGGTGACCTCATTGCGGAAGTTTATATACGTACTGGTTCCGCGAAGCGACAATAATTAGGCTCCATAATTTGACCAATAACATATAGATGATAGACTTTTAAAGGTGTAGATTTGTGTGTCCCTTTGTTCGACATTGAATTAGTTTATAACTGAAGACGTGGAATAATTTGCAGGTTAAAAAATGAGGATGATCTTAAATCTGAAGAACTACTCATCACATGCGGTACCTGCTTGCTTCACCATTTAGGCATCAATGAAGTCTTATTTGCTTATGTAATGTTCACAGTAGTGGTTGAGCAGCACACAAAACTGAGTGCAGTGGCCTCATTAGTTACTATAGCTGATGTATCACATGTTTTCTTGTGGTAAAGGATTGTCCTGTACTGTACTACGTCAATTTTATTAAATGGTTTGATTTTATTCTTAGCAAAACATGGCATTGATGTTCGTCAGCATGTGTAACTGATGCACGATTCAAGCTTCGTAGTGCATATTCTTTAAATTGATTTGATATAAAATCGCAATTACATTGTTTGGCGGTTTAATGTTTTACAAACTGGATACCCTCGGACAATGGACACCGACAGAAGAGTAATGGCTGCTAGTGCATCCAGTTATTATGGTGCCGTCTGAAGTTTTAGAACCATATAGGTTTGTTCATCTTGAAAGAAGCAGAAATATCTTCATTTGTGCTTATGATTTGCTATTGTTGGAAAACTATATGAAATTGGCATTATTCTGTACGGATAGTGTCTTATTGTCATGAAATTTGGATCAACTAAAGCTAACAGTATACTGCTTATGTAATTGCTGTCTGCCTTGGATATGCATTTGTGTGGCTACTTATTACATGCCCAAAACTACCTAGATTTCTTTGTGGAACAAGACTTCAAAATTTAGCCTGCTGGCTGTAGCAATTGCCTGTGTATTAAAGCTTTTGTTTTCTTCCATAGCTTCCGTGCTTCAATTCTATCGTTTGCCAGTGCTGAGCAGCGGCTATCATTACAGTCTGCAAAGTACTTGCCACTCACCCCGGCCATCAGTGGGCATAATGCAATGTAGCATGTGGTTGCCGCGCCCTGCTAGTTGCACGACAGATATCAGGAAGAATTAAGGAGAGACGAGGTACATGTAATTTTACCCCCTTGTAGTTTATGGAAGTTGCACATATTGTCATAAAGGCTAAGATGCCCATGTATTGAATATCAATAGTAGAAAATCAATATTCTTATATAAGATTAGGCCCTTGTTTGAGCCCCATTTTTTTACGACAGTGGTTTTTTAAGAATGTGTGGTTAAAAAGTAAGAAAAAATTTAGGGTTTACGTGCAAATTGTTTTTCTGTGCAGGGTGATTTGGCACTCTACATTATTTGAGATAGGTGAGGAGGATTGTCCATGCCATTTTTACATCTGTGTAATGACAGGCTTAAATTTTGCCAACATAATTACACTATGAGAGTGTGTAAGGCCATTCCTAGTTGGCATAAAATTATATGGTTAATTGTACACTTTTGAACTGAAAGGGACTGATAGGTCACTTGAAGAGGGTCTCATGTTTGAACGAGCCTAAAAGTTATTTTTCTAACAAGTCAAACTTACTTTCTAGAAAAATAACGTTTGTAGTTAAAAAAAAAAAAAGAAAAAAGAGTAACTTTGACTTACATTTTAGCACAATCGAACGTGGTCGAAAGCGGTTTTATCTATTAAATGAATCTTTAGCTACAGAGACAAATATGCAGAGACAAACCTGTGATATTGATTTCAGCAATTTGGATCCCATAAAAAACAAAGAATCTGAAAGTTGAAAATAAAGCAGTGGCTTTAGTTAAATTTCCCCGCTGGATTGCAAAACATGCTAAAAACAAAACAAATGGATCAAAAGTAGCTTCTAAAGGTAATGCATGCCTGTGATAAAGCCTTTGTATTCTCTGATAATTCCAGTCTTTACAATTCCTGGGTGCACTGCATTGATAGTTACATTTGCTTTTCTTGCCTGTTAGATTCCCAGAAACATTATGATGAGACCAAAAAAATTGTTTCTTTTTCTTGTTATGCTTCATAGATAAACAAATTTGTGGCTGAAAAGGTTGTTTCAGTAATACTGCTTATATGTAGAGAATTACTTAAGGGTCTGATTAGAGATTAAGTGAAAAAAGGACATTTTTAAGCATTTTTACCTTGAGCTGTCTTGATAATTCCTTGGCATGCAATATGTTGGCTAGTTTTGATTGGGCATAGGCACGAGTGTCGTTATACCTGCAAGAATAACCAATAAACCATGTCTATATGAGGCGTTATCTTTATGTATTGTACGCTTGACTTGATAAGAATATCAGTCGTCATACATCCTATCTTGGATATAAAATATGCCATATATTCCAATATTGATCGATTTGGAGAAATAATTCTCTGATAAAATGTGGCTCAATACATGTATTTTTTTCTGCTTTCTTGTTTAACAGTGTTATTAAGCATAACTATATCCTTTTTTATGGTCAGGATGTTATTTAGACTCTGAAATAATACCAATAATACTGAGAGAATTTATTTTTATTTTTCACCTTTTGGGCCTGAGCATTTTGCAGAAGCAAAAATTGTCTCTTTTCACCCATCTGTGAATCACAGAAGAAACATTCACTATTCTTCCTTGGATGCCAGTTTCTGCTGCTGTCTCCATCATTTTTTCCAACAACATTTCTGTTAATAGAAAATGTCCTGCCCCAAACAAAAACAAGATGAAATTAAGCCTCTGTTTGATTATTATTTCAAAACTCTTTGTTACGGGAACATTTTTAACTATACATTCATACAATAAAATATTTTGCACGTAAATTCAAAAAAAATTTCCTACTTTTTAATCACATGTTCTCCTAAAAATGTTATTCAAAACTCTTTTTTTTATTTTTTTATTTTTTCTGAAATAATGGACACCAAACAAGGGCTAATTTAAGTTACTTATTTTGCCAAATATAATATTTTAATTACTTTTTTTTACTAACAAAACTTGCTTTTCTACAAATATAATCTTAACTTTGTAAAAAAGGTAAGTTTTAAGAACTACATCTGCATGTTCTCGGGTGTTAATTTTATTTGCAATCGCTAACCTGATTTTCAATTGGATCATGTCTTTCAACTATTTTTTAATAACCATGAAGGAAAGCCATTAGTACGTTACAACCGCGTCAACTTCGGCGTTTGATGTTAAACGTGACGGATTTGATAGAGGTGACCTAAATTGTGACAAAATTATAGTACAGGGATCTAATTGATATAATTTGAAATATAAGTGTAGAGAATGAGAAGAAAAATACCCAAGTAATTTGTGGCAAAAGTGATCTCAAATTTGTCTTCAGAGAACTCTAATTTTGGTGAATATTTGCCAGCATTGTTTCTGCAAAATAGTAAATAAATAAATTCTTCCATAGTTTCATGTATATAAACTTTGGGATATGATTAGTCCAATCGACTAGTGGAGCAACACTGGACAAGATTAATAAAGTCGAGATGACTCGAAAACGTACATGAGAATATGAAGGGGCAGTCCCAAGGATAAGAACTCAGAACAAAATCTCTGAATTGAAGCAAATGAGCTCAAATCAATCTCTAGCAAGATTATGTCTGCGGCTGGACTTTCCTTTAGTAGTCCTTCTTTCACTTTTGCTGCCTTCCTCAGGTCCCTCGCCGGAATAATTATTCTCACGCCCCTCTTCGCCAGCACTCTCGCAGTTTCAGCCCCAATGCCAGACGTCGCGCCTTTAATTATCACATAAAATAATCAATATCAGAAGCTCCATAAATTAAAGGGAAAAAAATCAGACTTTTATAGCTAGAAATCAATCTGATATTCAAAAATTATCAATCATAAAAAAAAAAAAATACTTTTTCCAAAAGCACAAAGTTCAAACAAAATTACGATGAGTGATGACACCCCACTGTCAAAACATATTTGATCCAACATGAGCACCCTTCGAAATTCGTGAAGTTCTTGAGATAGTGTATATCAATATATAACAAATAACAAACTAAGTCTGATTCTCAATAAATTTGCTTGGCAACAAAAAGAATCTTACCACTTCCCAGTGTAATTGTGTCCTTGAAAGGTAGTTTCGACGATTGGAGATGGGAAAGAAACTAACCAGTGACAATTGCGGTAAGATTAGAAGGAAAGAAACCCATGCAATCTTGAGTAACTTGCTCAGCTGTTGATTTTGAACCATAGCCACTGGGGCCTTTGATTCCTGCTAAGTACTTCAGTGTTTCCTTCATGAAAGACACGATATTCAGAACCTTAAACCTCAAGAATTCAAAAATGGTGGACAGCCACTTATGTATAAGACATCAACTTAGTATATATATTACATGCACCAATCGCGGTGCACGTTTCTGAATGGGGTAGGTGGTCTCGAGTAAATATTTATATTTAAATGCATCACTCGATCTAAAAGTTTCAGTGTGAGGGTGGGAATGAGATAGGTGGTCTCATGGAGATTTCGGGAAAGGGTAACCTAGAAGGCGAGCATAGCAATGAACCACGATGAATCCTAGCTTGGATGATCTAAGATAAAATTATGCCGACTCAAAGGCGTACGGAACGCACTGATGAGAAAGTTGACTCGTGGGTTTCAATGAGATTGGCCATCCCTTGGAGCTTTCTAAAAAAAGGTAGCCTAGTATGTAAGCACAACGAGTCACGACAAACCCTCAAAATGTATTTCACTCATCTATGGAGTCGTAAACGTACTGAATGTTTAGAGGGAAAGTTGGGTCACGGGATAATGTGAACTTTTTATCCAAAACCGAAACTTTTGTGGAGAATAGGGAAGCGTGTGGGGTCATTTATGTAGCAGATTTCGGGCGTGCAATAGAGAAAGGTTACTGTTATAAATTTTTCAGTTTTCAACTGCTAATAATTAATGTCTCCTCATATTGGGTGCCTTTCTTCTTTTGGTGGGCTGAGGGGACTATTGTTACAGGGACATTTTACTGTTTCAAATTATTTTGTTCAACAAGCTTAATGCGGTGATGTCAGAGATGACACCTAAATCAGTTTAGCCTTAAGAGTATTTTACTACAATTTTGTTTTTGATAACCTTTGGATATCCGAGCTAACTTAAGCGGACTTCGACTAATCCCACTAGTACCTGAAGTTTACGGTCGGATACTCACCTCAGTGACCCTGAGGGAACTTGAATTGGTGACCATTGGAGAGCAAATCCAATTATCATGAAAATTATCAGCTCGAAAGTTGGACACCACACTAGGATCATAACATGTTTGGTAATCAGGATTACTATGTTATCAAGAATAATAATTGATAAGGTAAGATAAGACAAGATAAAAAATAATAATAATAAATGTAAATATAGAAAATATGTAAAGTGTGTTTGGTAAATATGTAAAGTGTGTTTGGTAGAAATTAAAATATGATTAAAATTGAAAAACTAGCCGTTATTGTTGACTTTTATTAGACGAGTGAGACCCAATAACAGTTATATTTTCAATTTTAATTGGATTTTTAGGGCGTGTTCGGTAGATATTAAAATCGGATTAAAATTTAAAAATTAGTCGTTATTGTTGACTTTTATTAGACGAGTTGGATCCAATAATGACTATATTTTCAATTTTAATTGAATTTTAATCACTCTTAATTAGTGTTACCAAACAAGCTCTTGGAGGGGTGCACTTTCAATGAGTTGCTTTGTTTACTTGCTGCAGCAAAGTTTGACTACATAATGAAAAGGATTACAAATATCAATAGTGCCATATGTGTATTATTTTTTATATTTTACAACATGGCAACACATCATTGGATAATTTAAGTTTTTGATAATTTTTTCACTCAATCAACATGTGTCAACACATGTCATGTCAGCCATAATGTCAAGAAAGAATGTACAAGTGACATTTTCCTATAAAAATATTTCTGAAATTTCGTCTTGATCAGTTTTTAAAATCGATATTGAAAAAGATTAGCTCTAATATTCTTTATGTAGGAAGAGAAAAATATGTGAGAACAACCTAATAAACAATATAATTAAATCCTACAAATTGATTATAAACCTTTTTGCACTTCTACTCGAGTATCTCAGTCAAAATGTCTCTACATTGACAAAAATGAAAAGCTAGAATGGGTGGATTATCATATCTTACACGAGTTCATCTGGCCAACTTGTAATTATAAGTTGTCTCTTAATTAACACGGAGGATTGATCTCCTAAGAGCATCTAGACAATGTCTGCTATCGTAACAGCCTATCATGGTTATTATCAAATAGCACTGAAGATGAGTTTTCTTAATCGATCTATCTATTTTAGTTATGTGGCAATTTTTAAAGCAATCAACATTAGCAATAGAGACGTTCCAAGTAACATTGCTTCAATGCATTAAGCAAATTGTCATCTAGGTTATATGAAAATAGAAAAACTTTCGTGAAATTAAAGTCTAATGAATAGATGACTAAGTTCAAATTTCAGCGTTAGTGTGGTTCAAAATTAGGGACAAAGATTTTATCGAAATTTTGTATTTGTTGTTTTATTCTTAGTTGAGGGGTTATATCTTTTCATGTCCTCCTAACATTTTTTTTTTTTTTTTTGGAAGAACATCGTCAAGACAATATGTGTTAATTAATGGGAGACGCTCTTAGCTTATGCTAAACAACCCTCATAAATAAGTAAATTTCCTTATTTATCACATGAAGCTTCTCTAATAACAGTGTCATTTATGTATTTTATTTATTAGGAATGCCCTACATAGTGAATTAAGTTTGATTTTAATTACACACGACACGAGATTATAATATATTTTTCTTGCAATAATGTCTATTATGTTATGGTGTAGACATTTAATCTAATATTATCAATAACAGAGATGGCACCAAATAGAAAGCTAAAAAGCATGATAATAAAAAAGGTAATTATTAGCATATAACGTCTTTACTTTTCACTATTATTGTGGAATTAAATTTCCTTATTTATCACATGAAGCTTCTCTAATAACAGTGTCATTTATGTATTTTATTTATTAGGAATGCCCTACATAGTGAATTAAGTTTGATTTTAATTACACACGACACGAGATTATAATATATTTTTCTTGAAATAATGTCTATTATGTTATGGTATAGACGTTTAATCTAATATTATCAATAACAGAGATGGCACCAAATAGAAAGCTAAAAAGCATGATAATAAAAAAGGTAATTAGCACATAACGTTTTTACTTTTCACTATTATTGTTCTTTATTTCAACATTTCATTGGACAAAATGTCATTTTCATCCATTTTCTCAATTAAAAACTATGAAATGACGAATATATCATTATGTTTAAATAAAACAAAAATAAAAAGAAAGAGTTAATTGTAATCATAGTCCCAAATTTTTAAAAAGAGTGGAAACGAGTCCCCAGTAAATTAATAAATGGGTAATTATCACATAATGTCCATACAATTCATTATTAATGTGAAAACCGTCTATACCTTTCATTTTGTTGACATTTTCACATTTAATTAAATATTTGATTGTGCAAACCATTATTTCTATCCATTTTCATCCAATTTCTCAATAACGCTATGAAATGACGAATATACCCTCATATTTAAATAAAAATAAATAAAGAACTAATTGCAACTATAGTTCCAAAATTTTTAAAGAAAAGTGCAAAAGATCCCCAAATAAATTATTAAAATATTAGAAATTATTATTTTTTTTAAAAAAAAGTGCAAATGAGTTCCAAATAAATTATGAAAAATAAAAAAATAAAAAAGTGCAAACGAGTTCCAAATAAATTATTAAAAAATTAGAAATTTAAAAAAAAAAATTATTTTCTTTATTTTTTTTTCTTTTATTTAAATAGAAGAGTATGTTCACCACTTAAGAGTTTTTTTTTTTTTTAATTGAGAAACTTGCTGAAAATGTATAGAAATGACGGTTTGTACAATCAAATATATAATTAAGGGTGAAAATACCAAAAACTAAAGGGTAGAGATGTTTTTCACAATAATAGTGAAAAGTAAGGATATTATGTATTGATTACTCTTTTAATAATTTATTTAGAATTTGTTTGCACTTTTTTAAAAAAATTGGGACTATGATTGCAATTAGTTCTTTCTTTTCTTTTTGTTTTATTTAAATATAAAAGTATATTCGTCATTTTATACCTTTTAATTGAGAAAATAGATGAAAATGATTTTTTGCGTAATGAAAGGTGGAACTATGGATGAAAATGCCAAAAATGAAAGGTAATGATGTTTTCCACAGTAATAGTGAAGGATAAGGTATATGCTAATTACCTATAAGAAAACATGATTTAGCCAATTTACACTCTCAATGCATGTGCTTTATCTACTTCTTGATATAATGTTTTGTTATAACATAGAAGAAAAATAGTATCAGGGGCTGTCTGGGCTAGCTTGAAATCAGAATTTGGAACGTTGAGCCGCAAGTGTTGACCAATTTTATGAGATGATGGCCCCACTTTTTGTAATGTAACGGTAAAAAAAAAAGCCAATTTTCCCTGATTTTAAGCGCTAGCAGATAGCCCCTCAATATAATTCTAAACATGTCTCAATCACTTTGAAAGATGATAAGCTTAATATTTTTCTCTTACTAAGACAAATTCATAATACTCAATACATATCTATAGTATTAATTTTACCCACAAATTCAACAATCTTTGCAGTTGAAGAGGAAAATGAATAATATAATTTGACTCTACAAATTTAACACTAGATGTTATATCTATCACACTACTCATATATTTATCTATGGAATTGTAAGCTTCTTTGCACTTTTAGTCGTGTGGCTCAATCGAAATGCCTCTTAATGGATAAAAATAAAAAGTAGGATGGGACTTTTGTTAAAGTTGAGGGGTCTAGTGGTTTATGTCCAAATTTAAAATCATGTTAATATATTTTTTACTCTTCTCACCTCACAATATTGGTGGCAATGATTTGGTTGGTCCATTGGATGAGCCGACCCCAGATCAATTGACCTATCCTTTAAAGGTCGAGTCAAGTTGAACCAACTCGCAAGTGCCAGTAAGGCCAACCACACATTAGCTCACGAAGTGTATGAGCCTAAGAGCTGGATTTAGCTCAATTCTCCTTGCCAAAAATCGAGCTTGGTTCACTTAGGGTCCGAGCTGCCTATAGGTTGAGCTCCACAATGCCCCTTGCCCAATGCAACTGCCCTACATCACCACTTCTCCCTAACTCAAGATGTCAAGTACCTATATTTTGAATTGGGTAAATTCCTATATGAGTTCCTAACCTTAATCAAGTATGACATTCTTGTCCTAATCTTTAGTTTATGCCATCATGTATCCTCAACCTTTTAGCATTGTGTTCATAATGTTACAACTCGATGAAAAAAATCTAAGTAGATGTTAAAAGATCTTGCGATAGGCATGTGGTAAATGATTGATGTGTATTATTATCAAAAAATAACCTCCCTTCGCTTCAAAGTAGACGAGGATTATTTTTGAACAATTATATCCACCACACATTTATCACATGCCTATCGTAGTACCTTTCAACATTTTCTTACTATTTAGATTTTTTCATCGAGTTGGAATCCCGTGCACACAATGTTAAAAGGTTAGGGACGCGAGATGATGCAAACTAAAGATTGAATATATGGATGTCACGTTTAAGAAAGGTTGGGGACTGAAGGAATATACCCCCCTTTCACATCTGATTTTGCCCTCGCCATCCCCAACGGCCAAACGTAGACCTTCAATTTGAGTAAACTAGGGTTTCAAATTTCACTTGCTATTCAGATTTCAATGGCATCAATTGATCATCTCGACGACGTCAGCGCTCTTACTCTCAATACTCTTGATAACCAGTTTTGTATTAATTTATTCGTTGTATTTTACATTTTTTTAAGTACTACATTTCTTGAGTGATCACAGGACGATGATTTTGGAGGCGATTTTTCAGGAGGCAACAGTACGAGGCGGCCAGGTGTTCTCAAATTGCTCGATTAACTTAATAAAAACGCATTCTTGTTGAGTAAGTACTTATTTTTTCAATATTTTTATTGTTGGGAATGTGGTTTATTAGCTAATAAGAGAAGCTTTGGAGAGCTTGACGATGATGAAGATGATATTTTTGGCTCAAAAAAGGTACCTTTTACAGCCATTACCAACATGTATATATACTATAACTTATCTTTTGTATTTGCTAGATTTCTGCCTTCACTATTTACCCGGTTTTTTGGCTTCACTGCTGAATTATAACGTATACATGTGATTATGAACAAGATTATGTACGGTGTGGTATGGAATTTTAAATTAAGACGCTTTGTTAAGGATTATGCATATTGTAGCTGGTTGATATATAGCGGAAAAGGAAATACTGGGTGGTTAAGTTTTTGGGGCTTTATCTATCCATTAAGTTTGTGGAGTCTTGTTCCTTGCTTTAGTGCCTTTGTTACGTGTGTTGGATTCTGAAACCTGACTTCTTTTTGTTTGTTGACACTAAAGGCTAACCAGAAAGTAGAAGAGACTGCACCAGGCGTGGCAACAGGAATGATTTTATCTCTTCGCGAGAGGTATTGTTTTTCATATTATAACAGAATATATTTTTCAAAAGAATATGGACTAAATTCATAAAAGGATAAAAATTAATGTCCTTATCATAGAACGTGCAAGACTTATGTAGTATCTTTCTTGTGGCATGTATTTGCAGTCTTCAGACCTGTAAGATTGAACTCAAAGATTGTCAGGTATGTTCATTTTTTATGCTGATTATGCTACTTCATCTTTCTGGCTACTGTGCTTTCTCTTGGTTTCTCATGTTCTAGTTTGGTTAGCCTGAAATATTTTGCATTTAATTTTTCCGAATATGAGTCAGTAAACAGATTCTAGCTAAATTTTCTTGATGATACTAAACTTTTTGTTGGTAAACTGGTTGTGGTATGTTGCTAAAATGGTTATTGTATGTTGGTTTCAGACAGAACTTCAGGAGGCTAAGTCTGAGATTCAAGAATGGCGTTCATCTTTTCAGAATGAGTACTTCATACCCTCAGGCGCAACTCTTGGTTAGCTTATCTTTTATGTAGCATTTGTCTTGGAAATAATGCTATTTATCATTACAATAATGATGGAATATCGGTGATGTGTTAACTAAGGTAGAATAATGGGATATGCCAGATTAATCCCACTCTCTCTCGTGAAAATTGAACCGTTCTATCCCATTATTCAACCTAAGTTGCCACATTACCGATTTTTCATCATTATAATGATAAATAACATTACTCTTGCTTTGGACTCTTGTAACTAAAGCGTCATTCACTTTTTGAATTATTTCTTCCTCTGAAGAGATTTAGTTTCCTACTTTTGTGCTAGACCCAAAATTAGTAGTCAACTACCTTCAGAACCTGAGATCCTCTGAGGAGTCTCTCCGAGAGCAGGTTTGTGTTGAACACACTTATGACTTAGATTTACAAGTTTTTAGGTAATAGTTTATTGAGATTTTCTTAATCTTTTTGTTATTAGCTTGAGAAAGCAAAGAAAAAAGAAGCTGCATTCATTGTGACCTTTGCGAAACGGGAGCAAGAGATAGCTGAGTTGAAGGTAAGAAGTCGCCAATTGCCAAGCTTTTCTTAATCTTTTTGCATGGTATGTGATGCATAAAGACTAGTCTATTGTCGAGCTAAATTTTTATTTTGTCTTTTCTGTTCTTTACCTACATTCTTACAACCTCTTCTCTGAATTCTATACAGTCTGCAGTTCGAGATTTGAGAGCTCAACTCAAACCACCGTCAATGCAGGTGCTTTGCATGTGATTTAATTTGTCCTCTGTGAATTCATTTCATTGCATGACTTTCACTCTTGCAGAAAAACAAAATATGATGCAGTCTGCAGTTTGAGATTTGAGATGTACACTTAAGTTTCTCTCAACTTCATACTTGTTTATTTGAGATGTACGCTTGGGTTTCTCTTAACTTTATACTTGTTTATTTTTCATGAGGATAAACTTCTCCAAAACCATTGATTTCATTCACTGTCGAAGTTTCTCTATGTTGTTTCTTCTACTTCTTTCTTTTTGGTTTTGACATGATTTGATCAATATCAATTGAAAGTTCTGCTTACCTTCTTACTAAATGTTGTGCTTCCATTGCAATTAAATTTTTATAGAAAGAGGTAATTTACTGATTAATCAATAATTTTTTCTTCATAATATTTTCCATTTTTCTAATCTTTTGACATTATAACTGGTTTTCTTAAGACCTGCAGCAAAAATGTTACCAATCAAATCCATAGTGAAGTGCTACAAATCGTCAGCTCGACCTATTTATTGTTGTTTGCTTGGTTTGTTTAGTTTCATAATCTCGGCGTTATGTGGATTCTATGTAGGTTAACCCATGATAAAAGGATATTCTATGAGCTGTAATATGTATGAAGACATTAACTATCCTTATAAGATGTGGCAACAAAAAGATGTTAAGTACTGCTCAGTCCTAGCAGGGAAAAAAGGAAAAGAGAAAAAAATCATCAGCTGAAAATAGTTTAGAAAACTTTGTTTTTCTAGTGGAAACGTTAGAACTGATTTGAATGCTATCTTATGAACCCCTTTACTTGTGTAACCCCGAAACCAAATAGAATGGAATTAAAAAATCTTTTGATTAAAGCTGATCCTGTAGATAAATTTCTATGTTACCCTTCTTTGATGATATTTACCTTGGATAAACATGCAGGCAAGGAGGTTATTACTGGACCCAGCAATCCATGAAGAGTTCACACGATTGAAGGTACTTCCTTTTATACTTTCAATGCTAATGAAATGTTTCAAGATACTGCCGATATGGGTAATTTCTAACTGCTGTTATTTTAGGACTGCCTTGTAGGTTTGTTCATTTAGATAGAGTCTCTGGCTCTCTGCTAAAAAAATGTTTGATTGTAATTGTAAACTAAAGTACTGTACAATACTGGATGAATATTTAGGAGGAAATATTGTTTTGATTATAAAGCTGCAATAATCAATTTTTGCTTATATATATGGAGTATTTCAGATAATAATTTGATGCTTAAACTATCGATTTTTAGAGATTGTGCAATTTAAAAATTGGTTTTATTGGAGAACCAACCTATTTTTATACTGGGTACTTTAAAAAATTAAAAGCAGGACAGTTATCTTTGCAGTCAATCAAAGTGAGGATAGCCTCATGTGGTTATAATTGGGCATTGCTGATAGTACAGCATAAGTTGCAACTGAGACTAATTATGATGTAAATGCTAGTAAGGTAGGGCACAGGAATGATGTTTATTTGCCCAGTTGTTGTGTTGTCTTAACACTGAAAAAGAGAAGCGCAGAGAACATTTAGCCAAGCTTAAAAAGAAGTAGAAGTAATTTTTTATTTCCAAATACATGTTTGGTAAATTACTTTTTTCTAACTTTTAATTAAGAAAAGTTACTTACTTAAAAATAGCTCTTACCTGAATGTCAAAACAAGTAACTTATTCCAATTTTGATCAACAATAAAAATTACCTATTTTAAAATTTATTTTCTTATTAGTGAACTTAACCAAACACGACCTTTCTTTGAGATTGGATATCTAATTTCTAGCTGGCTTAATTATTGAGGATCTCACTGATAAGAGATGGTCTACTAAGACGAGCAATGACCGGACTTTATTGACTGCTACCTCATCAACAATCTAACTGGTCGCTCCTGTTATTGCTACACTGATATTTCACAGCATTTGTAGAATGTTTCAGTAATTGAAGCAGGCAGACTGACTTGTTTATAGTACTTTTGCTGATTATTCTTTAACCCCATTTTTCTCACCCATTGGGTTGCCGGTTTTACCACTTCAATTTGCGAGTACCGGGTGGAATTCCATAATCATGGACATTACTTTTCTTTATAGATAATTCTCTAACAAGTTGTTTTAGGACCTTTTTGACCTGTTTATTATGCAAGCGAAATGCATACCTGTTTGTATAATTAATCTGACTATTTTTGAACGTATGCCAGAACTTGGTGGAAGAGAAGGATAAAAAAGTAAAGGAGTTGCAAGATAATATTGCTGCCGTCAATTTCACCCCACAAAGTAAAATGGGGAACATGTTAATGGCAAAATGCAGGACTCTGCAAGAAGAAAATGATGAGATTGGTAACCAAGCTAACGAAGGAAAGGTACTGGCAACTCATTTTGAGATTGTATCTCATCTTGTATGCCGAATTTAGTGATATGACTGGGATCTGCTGGTGACATACAGATAGTCATAACACAATGGAGAAGAGTCGCATAAATTTATATCCATTACTTTTAATGCTGAAAATTAGAATAGACTGAAACCCACAATTTTGTATGATGCATAGATTTAACTGTATTTTTGTCCATGGAATTTGTTGGAATTGCTCTGTAGAATGACAACTAAATTTTTGCATACTGATTAATGTCTTTTTTTTTTTTTTTAATTGTTGTTGTTTCTGGTAGATGCACGAGCTATCAATGAAACTTGCTTTGCAAAAATCTCAGAATACTGAACTCAAAAGTCATTTTGCAGGTGAGTGTTGTCATAATGCTAAGCATTCCTATGGTGCCAGTTGAATATCACCATTTTATGCATCGTATATTAGAAGCATATTTACTAGCATTATGCATTTGCTCAACTCAATAAAGTTAAATCTAACACTTACCAAGGGTCGGCTACATATATCCTGTTCGTCGAGTCTGCTCGATAAGAGCCATCTCCAAACATAAGCTACAAAGACTCTTCCTTTTCATTACAATATTTAATGCAATTGCAGGATTATGCAAGCAAGTGGAAGGACTGACTAACGACGCGGAAAGATCAAATGAAATGGTATTCTCCTATTTGCATCTCTATAGATTGTCAGTATTTTATGCATATTGGCATGTTACCTTGGTATATCTGGGGAGATGGATTAATCTTTAATCCTTTTTGATTGACAGATAGAGGATAATTTGAAATGTAAACGAATAGAATGAACTTTGGAACCTAAAATAAAGGCAGTATATAAAGTTCTTGGTCCCATGAACTCCTTGCATCAAAATCAATCATTTAACTATTAAGGGTTATTTGAAAAAGCTTTTGATGAAAGGTTTAGCAGGTTTTGATAAAAGTTGTTTAACCTCCTGTTTGGTAGAAATTAAAATCCAAATTTTAATTTTAGTCAAAGTCAACAACTAATTTTAACTATAGATTTTATGAGTCCTACAACTTTTTAACCACACATTTCTTCATCTTTTATTAAAATCTATTAAAAATCTGATTTAAATATCCACCAAACATGGGGGCTAAATGTGCGGTTAAAAAGTTGATAAAAGTTGTGGGTCCAATAAATGTTTTTAAAATTGATTGTTGATTTTGACCTCAACTTTTTAGCAACGTTTTAAGCTTTCCCAAACAAGCACTTAGATACCAACTTGTTTGTTTAGATATGTTATATCTCAAACAGCTCAAGAACAATTATTATTATTATTATTATTATTATTATTATTATTATTATTATTTCTTCTAAATAAAAATTAAATCTAATCCCCCTTGGGTTCGAAATGCCACTCCAATTTTGAAGTATATATGCTTGCTCACATGTTCAAGTACTACAGTTCAATTTTTTTTTGCTTTTTGGGAGTCTATCCAGGCACATATCGCTGCTTATGCACACCAATGCCCGAATGCATAGAACATATTCCTGGCCTATTTGTGAACTTTCTTGTTTATTGTTCCTTCAAGTAACTAGATAGTTAATTCATGTTCTCATTTATTGAAGTCTCCCTTCACTGCAATACGCTGGCATGAAATAATATAGTTAGGAAGTAATGGGCGTGGAAGCAAGGCCTCATAAAACCATTATGACTGTATTGGAGTGATCAATAATAAGAAAGAAAAAGTAGCCGAAATCTTGTTTACAATACAGTCCAGTAAACATGTATTATTCTTCCCCACGAGTTGTATTCTAATTATGATTATTATAGGTGGTTATCTTGCAAGAGAAGCTTGAAGAGAAAGAAGATGAGATAAGAAGATTAAAGGAAGAGTTGCAGCAGAAGAGAATGGTAGAGGATAAGACAGAATTAGCTTCTGATGACATTACCAATAACGAGGGAGTTCCACCAGGGGAAGTGAAAACTGAAGACCAATGAGTAGTACTGTTTTTCTTCCGCATTTTATGTACTATGAGCATGTATTATTGCTTAAATTCATCATCATAAACCATTTATTTTATGTAAAATTTTGGCATTCATTAGTGGCATATTTTCATAATGGTGGGCATGCTAGTGATGGAAATCAGGAAATGTAAGCTGAGTCAACTCAATCGGGGTATCGGGTTATGAAATCCAAACTCACAAAAGCCTGGGCCTTAAAATAGCGGAATCATCCTCTGTATAACAAAGGAAAATGTGCTTCTAGCAAGTAGTGACTACCATGTAATGCACATCATGTAGTCGGGGCATAACTGTTATATCCGTCGTCATTGATGTCATTGTCTTCCATGAATGCAGTCGGAGCATACTCATATCTGCCAGACATTGGGGCGCCTATTGTGAAATGGTGCATTAGTCAATGAATTGCTTCGTTGAAAAATAGTCGTCTACGAAGTTTTGAAGGTAGAAGTTTTCTTAGTTAAAAATGAAATTGTAACAAGTTGTCTTTTACTACGTGAACAACACTAGCGATGAAAAATGGCTTTAGCCGCTCTTCTTTCTCTTACACTATACCACGCCCACGCCCTGAAATATGTTGATTTATACCTGCTTACTGATGTGAAACAACAAATAGAGTCCCTCATCGAAATTGTTAGTTACTTGCAATATTTTCTGGATAATTCTCCATAAGAAAGCAGCAAATCAATATAATGTATGGAGTGCCAAATCATGGATGCAGCATATCAAGTTGAGGATATCATTGAATCCTGAATTGTGGATCGATTTCAGGAAGTGCAAGAGAAAGTGGGGAGCTTTACGACCTTCGGCAATGAAATGGAGAAAGTAGTTGAAGAAATTGGTTTGATAAGAAAAGGGCAGAGGTGATCGGGGACGAGAGTGTCATCCACGAAGATTTACAGCCCAGTACCTCATTGATGGTTGCTTCATCAAGACTCGAGTGTTTGCTGCGCATTTGGAGATACATATTTCTCCCTATAAGTGATATAAGAAATCATGGTTGAAGCTCTTGATTGTACTAAAGATGAAAGAAAGTTCAAAGTTTGAAGTGGAGTTGTGATGGTAATCGAGTCATCCAAAGTCTAGAGCTGTGGTGATCAAGTTACATCAATTAAGTCACACGGAAATGGAGCTGTGGTGATCAAGTTACATCAATTGAGTCACGCAGAAATGGAGTTCTGGTAATCGAGTCATATTAGGTAAAGTCTTCCTCTGTTCTTAAAGGTTTTGAGCAAGTGTTCAAGATGGGTTTTCCGGCCAATGACAAGAGAATTGAATATTGCAGTATGAAGAAGTCAAATCACAAAGACAAATTTGATAATTCTTTGAAATTGGATCTGTATTACGTGTAATTGAAGAACAGTGGCACCTACCCATCAAAGGGGTTCGATGACGGTATCAAGACGCATTACAGATCTGATGAATTTGAATTAAGGTGGAGATTATTGGGAATTTGACTCAAATTTTGAAATAAAGAAAAGGGTAAGAAAGAAATTTACACTCAAAGTTGGGGGACCATAATAGTAATTTCTATAAATATCTAATCAACATTATTAATTGATGAAATGGGATGAATAGTGGGTATTCTTAAATTCATTGAAACTCCAAAAATTGGGTCACTATTGTAATATGAGGACTAAATTGTTTCTTTCAAAAGATCGAGGTCAACTTTTTAGAATAGAGTTGTCACTTTGCATATAAACTTCATAGTGTACAAAAATCTCAAATCGGGCTAATCCCTTTATCGTTTTTACAAATGAATAAGAGTGTGTTTGTATGGTCGTGCTCGGATTGCATTTATCAATGTATTTCTTCAAATTACCAATTTCACCAATTTATCAATGAATAAGAGGCAAGTGTCCCTGCTTCGATTCAACAAGTAAATTTCAACGTTTCAGCATTACATTAGGTATAACTTCGAACTCCAACTATGATATAAATATCTATAGTTGGATTTGGGGGACTATTGTGTTGGTAAAAAGCCTAATAGTGATAGGAAGTGCGCTTTTAAGAAATTTGGCTCTAGATAGAAATCCATCGCATGACATGAATAATCATACATGGACTTGGAGGACTAATGTTATGTCTCGTCACCTAAGTTCCCACGTGGCTCAGCCGTCCACCGAAGCACCTTGTGCCGAAGCCATGAGGCATCCAACGTGGAGTAGGTCTACAAATAATTAGACTCGTCGAAGACCATATATTAAAAGACAAGTCTAAGGTCCAAATGAAGTTGCTTTGCAGAAGTGACGATGTCCAACAAAGAAGAATCTGAGGCTCAACTACGACTGATGACGATCCACGTTTGAAGATTTTAAATTTATGAAATTATTTTAGAATGATTGATTGAATTGTTGTAATGAGTAAAATGTTAATCTTATCGGAATAGGATATGAGGTGGCCGCCTTTTTTGGACATTTAATGCACCCAAGCTAGTGGAGTCAAAATTGAAACCTAAAATGTGATGTTTCGATGAAGGAGATGATGTCACGTGTCCTCTCATCCAATGGTTATTATTGCATATGTAACACTATAAATATCCTCATATTTGTGCTATTTAGGGGGTAATGAAAAAGTATTGACTACAAACCATATATATTCTCACTTTCTAATTAATCTAGTGTTTTTAGTGTTTGAAGTACAATCTTGATTGTGAGTTTTGTTCTTAATTTATCGTTCATTATTGTATGAGTTGTCTCATACCTTTCGTCGGAGCCTGAACATTTCTGCCTCGTATTATAAAGCTTCTCCCACGTTCATACCATGTTTATTGTCAATAGACAATCGTTCCACGCGTGTTGGAATGAGCTTGAGAGAACGCAAGTAGGGCTTATATCTATTATCCACGTCAATCGTGCAAAAAACAAGGTCAACACATTGAAACTCCAAAAATTGGGTCACTATTGTAATACGAGGACTAAATTGTTTCTTTCAAAAGATAGAGGTCAACTTTTAAAATAGAGTTATCACTTTACATATAAACTTCATAGTCTACAATCGAAGTTTATTTTCGCTACAGATTCTTTTGATAACAAAAAAGAAGTATTTTACTTACTATTTTATCTTTAAAATTATTGTTAGAGGATATTCAAACAATATTGTATAAGATGGGTTTTTTATATTTTAATTTAGTTGGGAGCATTCTTTCCGATTAAAAGAAATATTATCATGAATTAGTGAAAATATAATTGATTTATGAAATAATATATTTATTTTTCAAATATGATTGTTAACAACTTGTTTGTTTACAAAATTAACAAATGAACAAATACATTTGTATAGGTGACGTAAGAATTAAATTAAATACTTCAAGTTCTTGTAAATTATAAATTTGGTCGTCTTGGTTCATTTACAATATGATCGTAAGATACTATGAATTAAAATATTTTGTTCCTCGAAAATGCTGAACTTTTTTTTTCTCCGTAGTGATATTTTCTTTAACTTTTATTCTTATTCTTGTCATTTTCACGCCGTGTTAAGTTAGAAAAAATAAGTTATTCGTATCATAATACTAAATTGCGGCCAATTGATTATTAATAAATGATTTTAAATAATATTTTTATCTTTGGCAGCAATATTACCATTAGACCTACCATAGATAAATAAACAACAAACGCAAAAAGCATAACCAAAGCGGATCTTGATGATCCTTTAAAATATAATACTAGAAATCCCCAACATACACTACTTGGAAGCAATTACAAGATTACATTTAGAATTCTCACGTAGTCATGAGAACCCACTACTGAGAGAAAAGACTTGGGCATTCAAAAAGTGGAATCCACCTCTCTACGTATTTGGATAATATTTGAGGTCACCCTTCTCTTATCAAGTATTATGTTTTTTCTATTGAGCAAAAGGGCCAATGGCTACCATGTAATGAGTACGTTATGCAGCCGGGGCATAATCATAATCTCCATCGTCGTCATCATCATCCCCATCACCTTCTATAAATGCAGCTCGTGCATAGTCGTGATCTCCATCACGTTCAACCATAAATGCAGGATTATAATTGTAATGTTTGGGGTTGCCATCGGCACACCTCTCGTAAAATGACACATTAATGCTCTTCGAAACTAGAGACATTTTTGTATGCAAATTTTGAGCTGAAAAATGGGAAATGAAAAGTATAGAATTTGATGGTGTGAACTGATTTGAATGGAGATATGAAACGATGCCATGCATATATATGTGCCAATGGAAAGGTTATGTAAAGGTTTGCATAGGGTTCACACGTGGTGAATGTGGTGTGGTATATGGAGGATGTAGAGGAACTCATGCCAAAGACACGTGGCTGCCACATGGCCCAGCCACGTCGGAGTTTAGGGTGACATGTGAGATTGCACGTGGAATTATAATTCTCTATTTTGGTGGAGAAGAGGAAATGCATCTTTTGTAGGTTCATGGATGCTACTTTTTTGCTTGTGGGTGTAAAACTAAAGTAGAAGATGCCTATTCTTTTTTTCACGTGGGAGTAAACTATCATCATTAATGCGTAACTAGCTTTTAAATTTTGGTCGAGTGAGTAAATTGTTAACTTCACTACTGGCAAGTGAAGTTAGGGGTTGTTTGATAGAAGTTTTAGCAGATTCGATAAAAGCTAAACATGATAAAAGTAGTAGGTTCCATTAAATATATATTTAAAATCAATTGTTAACTTCGACTTCAACTATATATATAGCAACTTTTAAGCTTTCCAAAACAAGAATTAGTAAGCTGTACTATACAAGACAATAATAAGTATTTTACTTGCTCTCCTTAATCTATCTAGTTCAAAATACCATAGATGACATGCATACACGAGAAAGTTGCAAGACTTGGTTGGTTTGGCACAAGGTCTAGCACGTGGCTGGCTGACGCAGGATTGTGTCTAGAGGATGTGGGAACCTCGACCCATGTACATTCTGGTCCACCCACAAGAAAATCCAGATGACAGCACAAGTTGCATAGTTGTTGTATATTATGTGGAAATGCTGCATTACAGCTAGGAATTTAATGGGATTTTCTTATCTTCATAGGATTTGATGAGAAACAGGAGAAAAAAAATGGATTTTAGGCAGGTCTGGCCAAAGTTTTATCTCGACGCTAAAATTTCTGGAGCCTGCTCAGTTGCCTGCCATTCCACGGTCGTCTCCCTGTATCCAGTGTCGAGGGTAGCATAAAGGGTTTGTCCCGCGTGTAGAATCATGAAAGATTGAGAAGCACCCACTTACCCTGAAACATTTAGATAGGTAAAATCAAGACAATTAACAAGCTCGAGATGACATTTTAACATTAAAGATAAAGAATAATGCTAGAACATGTATTCGTCAATATATTACGTTTACATAAAGATGATGTGTCAAAAAGAGAGTGCAGAATATTTTTTTATTTTTTATTTTTGTATTAGGTTGAAAAAATTTCTTAATCACATCTCATAAAATCATGTGTATATAAATCATTATATAAATATATTATGTACATTCAACACAACCAAAAGATAAATATCTAAGATAATAATGTACCTTTTCCGAAGTGGGTGGGCATCAAATACGTCACAACTTTTCATTTCCACATCTAATTCTTGAATGTAGTAATAAATAAGTTCTGAGAGCCAAATGTAAAGAACTCATACATGATCACAAGACATTCTTTTCCATTTAGCCAGTCTAACCTCATTAAAATAAGCTCAGCATTCTCGAACAATTTCATGCTCAGCCAATGAAAATATACTGCGAAAACGAGAATCAGAATCGTCAAGGTCACCAAGAAGCAATAATACCTGTTCAAGAAAAAGAAGTCAATATATAACTCATTAAAGATATAACTTCATTAAGCTATTATCTATTATAAATGGGTATATGAAAAATGTAACATAACAAAGGATTAAGTAAAATTATGTCTCATTCACAAGCAAAAAGAAGAACTTGCAATCAGATCGTAAAATTAATGCTGACTGCCTCACCATGTTATGCTCAATAATAATTGGGTACAAGCAAAACAAGAACCAGTCGTCAATTTGCATTAGTGGTATGTTTAGTAAGCTGAATTAGACAATACTAAATAAATAGAATTAAAGAGAAAAGAAAGAAGTATAGTTTTATATAATCTAGTACTATGTCACAAACATGTTATAGCATGTGTTCTAAAATGTTCGTATATGCTTCGCATATGCTCACATATGCTCGATGTGTTTACGAAATGCATCATATATAGGGTATGCATGTGATAATGCGGCCAACCCATTTTGTTGACTGCATATGCTTGCTTAAACGCAAAAATGTGCATGCATTTGTATTAAAAAGTTTGTTAAAAGTATTTAAAAAAAAAAAAGTGAATTGAGTTCAACAAACATCAAATTAGCCCAAAACCACCCAAGCCCATTAATTTTATACAGCAATCTGTAAGGTTTTGATGTTTAGAAAAAAAAATTAAAAAATAAAGTCGTAGGTTGCAAAGTTTCTACGTCGAGCCTGAGTCTCCTTCTTCTTCAATATTCCTATAATTTTACTAGCAAGTGATGTTATTAATATACAATCTTGTATTATTGACGGTTGTGACGATGAGGAGGAGGTTGAAAATGATATAGTAATATCTACAAGAGGTAATAGAAATTCTTGACTTGAAATAAGGGAATTCGATGAATATTTTGCATTAATTGATTTAGATGAAGAAAATGAGATTGAATTGGAATTCGATACAGTCATATAAGATTTATGATTTTTTTAAGCCGATATTGGTATCTAATCTAATAGTAGAAATTAATTGCCAAATAATTGTAGTATTTATGATTTCGAGCAATATATTTTTGTTAAAATTTGAAAAATATGTATAAAGTTCAAAAAATATATTATTTTATTTATTTAGTAGTTTAAAATATTAAAAATAATATTAAAAAGTGCAAAATGCATAATTACACATATGCTTCGCATAGGCATGCATATGCTTGATGCTCAACTTAAATGTATTGTCACGCATTTAGCATTTTAGAACCTTGGCTTTAGCTACAAGGGTTAGTAGCTACAGCTATAAGGGCCAGTACTATTCTTATGTTACAATCTGAAAAATGTCTTTATATTTTCTATCATAAGGCTGCCAGGAAACTTGTGTAAAATCTGTAGTTTCATCTTCAGAAAATTTTATTATCAACTCCACTATTATTGATGGATTATACATGCAAATGTTTTATACATGTTTGCAAGTAAACTATGCTAATAACACATGTAAGGATTTTAATCGAACATGTGAGTTTATATGTGAAACATTGTGTATTAAATTAAATGTTATCAATTTTGGTTAAACCCGTTTAAAGTGATCTAATAAGGTTTAAATATTTTGGGTCTTGAAGCATCCAAACTCTCAACACTCTCAATAGATGGTGTATATTTTATTTTCAGTGGTTGAGCTTCGAGACCAAAACCTATATATATATATATNAAATCCGTTTAAAGTGATCTAATAAGGTTTAAGTATTTTGGGTTTTGAAGCATCCAAACTCTCAACATTCTCAATAGATGGTGTATATTGTATTTTCAGTGGTTGAGCTTCAAGACCAAAACCTCTATATATATAGCCAAAACTCTCATCAAATTATGGCTTTGGTTACCAACCAATTGATAGTGAAACTGAAACTCGCTAAATGTTGAAACTGAAAACCTCATGAATGTTGGACCATCACTATGACCGTTGAAGAAATGGGAAGAGACTTTAACAGGAATGTGAAGAGACGGATATGTTACAACTAGGATATATTGGTCCGCACACATCGATATGAATAAGTTCTAATGGCTTCTTTGCTCTTGTGCTTGCTTCTTTTAGAAAGCTATTTTGAGAATATCTCCATGTAGACATATCCTTTGCAAAATTAATTTCGTTGATTGATGAACGGCAATCCTCTCACCATTCTCTTCTTGGATAGCAACTCCAAATCACCAAAATTGAAATTCCTGAAACTTAGATACCATAGTCATGATGTATCTGTTATACAAGCCTTCAAGCATTCTATAACAACATTTTGAATATCAATCAAGAACGTTCAATTATTTGTCATTGGTACCTTAAAAAAACTCAAACTACTTTTGCAATCTCTTAGTGAGATGTTATTTTTATTCATATGAATTCCATAGCTCTTTACTAACCCAAGCTCAAAATATTATTTTTCATGTTAAACATTTGGAATAAATTGATGATGTTCTTACTCCAAGTGCATACAAATTTTGTTGGGAATTTACTTAATCA
>OU503038.1:2099506-2128453 GCA_912172775.2 Fraxinus pennsylvanica | reverse complement strand
TTTTGTTTAAGAATTAATTTGTTATTAATAAAGATGTAAATTTTTTGGTTAATTAAATAATTAATGATGTAATGTTTATGTAATTGATAAATAATTAGATGTGTGATTTTGATGTTGTGATATAAGTTGGTGAGATTGAAGAAAATAAGTAAAAGTTGACAAATTTGGAGAAATGGCTAAATTGTAAGGGATCCAAAGTTCGGGGACTAAAATGTAAATACTTAAAAGCTGTGCCGAATTTCACGATGAAGATTTGAGAGTGCTCGGAGTCAATTGGATAAAGGAAGACGTCAAGATGATTAAATTTAGTCAAAAGATGATCACAAATCAATTTTCAACAGAAAATTTATGCTCCAGTGTTTTAGTCTCATATTAAGACCTATTTTTGACATGGAAAGTGATCGAATTGGAGAANGCTCCGATGTTTTAATCTCATATTGAGACCTATTTTTGGCATAGAAAGTGATCAAATTGGACAATGATGTCTGAATCAAAATTGTAGTCAGATGAGTTAGCTTTCCAACGCATTTTGAATCGCCTCAATCGGACATCAGAATACAAAGTTGTGATAAAAACACTGAAAGAAGGTGCAGCTGTCTGGTTAAAACAAGAAATTCCGTTACATAGTCCGTTAAAACAACAAATTCCGTTAGTTTTTCCGTTAAAAACAAGAAATTCCGTTATATAGTCACTTTTAATATATAGAAGAGATGATTACCCTTTTAATAATTTATTTATGACTTATTTGTACTTTTAAAAAAATTTTGGGAATGTGATTACAATTAACTTTTTTTCTTTTTGTTTTATTTAAAGAGGGGTGTATATTTGTCATTTCATGATTTTTAATTGAGAAAATAAATAAAAACGATCTTTGCACAATAAAATGCGAAAATAATGATAAAAATGTCAAAAATTGAAAAATATGAACGTTTTTCACAATAATAACGAAAAGTGGGGGACGTATGTCCTAATTACCTTTTACAAAATCTCCCAAAACTATTGCGAAACCCAAAAAAGATAGCGAGAAAAATCAAGGTACGACAAAAAGATTCGAAAAAGGAGCGAAGAGGAATATACAGCACACAACTCTATACAAAATTGTAGAAACAAAAAAGTGAATGAACATACAACACATCGCACGAAGTAAGACAGCCAAAACCGCTGCTTTCTCTACCCTATTTTCTGTATTCAAGATTCTAATGGCATGTCTGTCTTTCTGTTCATCTATACAATAGATATACTTACATCTTTACTTTGAAATTTGAATAGGGTTCTTGTTTCTTGACAATTTCAGCTGGTTCGTGAGTTAAAAATGGACTTGAGAACAATGATTTTGGGGCATTTTTTGGTGATTTCTTTGGCTTTGAATGTGGGATTCTTGTACAGAGATTACTGCAAGGGGAATCGCCATTATCAAGAATTTTTCGGCTCCAAAAATGAGTGCAAAAATGCTTCTGTGACTCTTCTTGAAGCATCACCACAGCCATTTTCATCTTCTTCGTCTTCAAAAGCTTTTGATGGGATTATCGATCTTGATCAGTAAGTCTATTATTTTATTTATTTCCCACTTAATCCTTTCATCTATCTTTTTTTTTCCTTAATGTGGGGTTGTCGTTCTGATCTTCATTCTAGTTTCCTTTGTATTAAATCATCTTCGAGTTTTTAAACGAGTCAGACCAACGAAGTGACATGAAACGGTTTTTATAGTCTGTTCGACTTGTTCATAGTTTTCGAGCTTTGGTCTTCAAAACTTATAGATGGCACGATTTTTGGCGGATGGATTTGAACTTAAGATATTTCTATGTTTAACACACATTCGCGACACCAAGTTTAATTTTTTCGTAAGCAAGAGTGACTCGGGCACGTTTACATTTTCTCGTAGACAGATTTTTGAATAAAGATGAAAAACATAAACCAATTTATAAGGGTTTGCGTTGCTCTTAATAATATTGACATTTTGAGATGCAATTCCAAATTTTAACGTGGTATCAGAGCCCATTAAGTTTCAACGAGCGATTCGATCCGACTCAACGAAATTGAGTACACGAATTTCAAGATTGATTTACTCAAACGAGACACTATCTTGTTGGAATATGTTAAGGGATAGAATTTCACGTCAAATAAAGATTGAAAATATAGATCAATTTATAAAGATTTGAACTACTGTTAATAAAATTTATGGAAGCACAAATCTTTATAGATTTGAATTCAGGATGTATGTGTGATCAATGTGTTCTCGAAGTTCGAAATCATATTGTGCAAACCGGTCAGCTTTATCCCACAAATTGCAACTTTCTGAGTGGGGAATTGGTACTTGTAAGTGACCTTTTAAGTATTTTAATAGATAAAAGAATTAAGTACTTAATTGGGTGAAACAGAATTATCTTGGTAGCTTTAGTCACCACTGCTACGATTCCCTAACGTGCGCATAGGGGTTTACGTTTTGTCAGTTCAGAGAAGGAACTTGTTCTGCTGGCTTGTGAATTCCCACCGTGTATTTATAAAGTAAAAGGCAAAAATAAGTGCTTATTGAATTCATTCATGTTTGATATTTTCAAAGTAGTGTTGTACTGCTAGCATGCATGATAGCACCATGGACGATCTTCCTTGATTCTCCCATTGACCAGTATGGTCATTCTTGTGTTATGCACTTGTTTGGGTTTTGTGAAAGTTAATTAATTAATTAAGGAAATTGTTAATTCCATTTCTAGGTTAATTAAGAATAATGCTATTCATCCCCACTGAAGTTGAGCATCAGTTTATGTGGTAATTATATGACATTAAATGGTAGACTCAATTAAATGAGTCATGTGACTTGAATCTATCATTTAATATCATGTAATTGCCACATAGATTGAGGCTCAACCCCAGTGGGAATGAATAGCATTACTCGTTAATTAAGTGCTCCACTACATTAGTGGAGTGTGAGGAATTGTGTTTGGGAAGCTTATTTTCGAGTTAATTTCTATAAGTCAATTTGAAATCCGATTCCACCGCATTAACCTAAAGTGACTTATGGTATTGAAGGAAAGTTTTGTTTAAGAATTAGCTCTCCGTTCTCTATAATTGGGTGGGATTAGTGGACCACGAGAAGTTAAATTAAAAAGTACGAGCCACCGTTTTAACTTAATGTCACTTTTAGCCCCCGTTTGTCATCTATTTCTAAGAGTAAGAGTAATAAAAAGATTTTCTTCATTTCAACCACACATTCTATCAATAAAATAATACTACACATAAATTTAAAAATTCTCATTACTTTTTAATCACACATTCTTTCATCAATCACTATTCAAAAACTAATTTTTCTATTAAAATGGGTGTTAAACACCCCCTTATTCTACATATATGAAATGCATCTTTGTGGGTCATTTTTACTTTTTGCATTTGCTACATTTGGACCCCCTTTGTCCTTTGAGATCCTTTAAAGATTGCAGACTGTACACTTTAATAATTAGTACCTTTTTTAATATGTGGAACTGCAGCACGACAAATTCTTGGTTGCATTTTTACTGTCAAGTGAAATAATTTACTTTCCCGGATGTTAATGAATAGACTGTGCACTTTAATAATTAGTACCTTTTTTAATATGTGGAACTGCAGCACGACAAATTCTTGGTTGCATTTTTTCTGTCAAGTGAAATGATTTACTTTCCCGGTTGTTAATGAAAATTACATCCTAGATTTTGTTACATTTGGACCCCCTTTGTCCTTTGAGATCCCATAAAGATTGTAAAATGTACACTTTAATCATTAGGACCTTACTTTATATGTAACGCTACGTGGAACCTTAGCACGGCAAATTCTTGGTTGCAGTTTTACGGCCAAGTTTGATGATTTACTTGCCCCGTCGTTAATGAAAATTTACATCCTAGATTGTGATACTTCTACAATGATTGTAGACACTCCGAAATGAATATTGGACCTAACTTGTCGTTTGTCTAATCATTTGATCATCTGATGGAGAATGACCGACATGTGGCCTACGTTCCATCCCATATTGAATCATAATGCAACGTTCCTCGATTATGGACCATCCCTTGATTAGGTGATGTTATATCATGCACTTTATCGTGTTACAGCCCATGCCTTTATTAATTTTGCTGCAGATATCTTAAATTCGTAATGCGCGCATAAGTTTTCTTGTTCCTACCATTATTGTAGACAAGAGTTGGAACCATAAGTTATGGTTATTGTCAGAACATAGCATCTTTTGTGACATTATGTAATGAAATTAATATGTGCATGACCCTATGCAGTGGAGATCCGACAATGTACGAGAAATATTGGCAGCAGATGGGGGACAAAGCTACAGTTGTGATTAATGGCTGGCAATTCATAAGTTATTTTTCTGATGTTAGAAAAGTTTGCTGGTTTTTAGAGCCGGAATTTGCAAACGCGATTATTAGGTTGCACAAATTAGTCGGAAATGCTATTACTGAAGACCGATACATTGTTGTTGGGACGGGTTCTACACAACTCTTCCAGGCCTTGCTGTATGCTGTCTCTCCACCGAATTCTTCCGAGCCAATCAGTGTGGTGTCTGCTGCACCATTTTACTCGGTGAGACGGTATATTAAATTATCCACAACAATGCTTACTTATTTTACAGAACTTTCTGAACTGAATAATTGTTACTTAAAAATATTGTAAAAGGACAGAACAATTCTTGCGATTCAAGGATATTTCACAATGTAGTGTGACACACTCCATTCAATGCATAAAGGATTTTGCTTCATTGCATTAATGAAATTCGATGCCGTCGTGATCTTCTTCGACAGAATATTTTGGAACTCACAAACTTTCTTGTTATCGAATCCGAACCAAGTCAAACACTATTGTAAACAACTTTTAACATTCTTTGGTTTCTATATTGGGTTCATTTACTACTCCTTTAGAGGAGTGTAGTGTAATTTCAATAATTTGCTGGAAGGTTAATTCTTGTAGAAGCTACACAATGTTTACAGATAAAAATTTTATTGAATACAATTTTATGATAAATGCTTATATAATTTAAGCTATTATTTTGACTGGAAAGAAGTTCTGGAACCCTTTTTTCTGTTGAAGTTTTAACTCTGAAACTGTAATCGCCTGCAGTCATACCCATTGATTACAGACTTTCTGAAGTCTGGACTACATAAATGGGCAGGCGATGCCTACACGTTTAACAAAGACGAGCCTTATATTGAACTAGTGACGTCCCCAAATAATCCCGATGGCTTTCCAAGACAAGCTGTAGTCAATCAAAAGCAAGGAATACTGATTCATGATTTTGCTTACTACTGGCCACAGTACATTCCAATCTCTTCTCCTGCAGATCATGATATCATGTTATTTACTGTCTCTAAGAGCACTGGCCATGCTGGATCACGCACCGGGTAAGCTATGCAATTTGATAATATATTCAAAATTCTCTTTTATTTTTGCTCTCCACTTGTTAAATTCAGTTGCTTCAGATCATGCTTTTTAGATTTGTTGGACTTGCATATTTTTTTATTTCTAGCATGTTTAGCTAAGCTTAAAAGTTACTTTTAATAAACTATTCGTGCAGAACATGTTTGATCTTTTCTGAAAGTTGCTTTTTTCGGAGAATTTCCAAAAAATTACTATTACTTTTTTGAAGCTAGGAAACATTGCTTATACTTATTCCTTACTATTCAACTCGAATAAAATGCTGAAAATGGTTGGGATCATTTACGAGTATCACATACATCTTGCAGTTGGGCTCTTGTCAAAGATATAGAGATTGCGAAGAAAATGACTGAATTTATCGTGCTTAGCACCATAGGCGTGTCCAAAGACTCTCAAATTCGTGCAGCAAAAATCTTGCAAGTTGTATCCGATAGCCACCAATATAAAGGCGACTTCAAGGAAGGTCAAGCCTTCTTTGAACGTAACTATAGCCACATGGCAAGGAGGTGGAAACAACTTAGAGATGCCGTGAATATGAGCAAGCTCTTTAGTTTGCCGGACTTCCCAACTAGCTCGTGCACCTTTAGTGGCCACACTTTTGGATCACAACCCGGTAATTATTTTTGTTTTTTGGATTAAAGTTTTGTCTACAAATTTGTCTTATGCTATTCCATTTACTTTTACTTTTCCTTGCTTTAGCTTTTGCTTGGCTCAAATGTGAAGGAGAGATCGATGATTGTGAAAGCTTTCTTCGTGGTCACAAGATATTAACAAGGGGTGGAAAGCATTTTGGCAGTAGTGAAAAGTACGTTAGAATCAGCATGTTACCTCGTGATGAAACGTTTAATCAATTTACTGAGAGATTGTCTAGTATTAGTTCATCGTAGTCCTTGATTATGCTTATTTTCATAGAGAAGTTTAGGCATACGGTACTTGGAAAAACAAATATTTTCCACGATCTTTATATATATTTTGTAGTTTCTGAAATCATTCATCACCATGTTTCATGATCTGTGTGTATACAAGGATGAGCTCATGAGCAGTGAGTAGACATGAATGTTGATAAAGCCCAAAGAATAACGCAGTAGTTGTAGCATAGTTTTGGGGTGTCGATTTCACGGGGAAATGGAAATATTTAAAGGATTCGAAAGGTGAATGTTCTTTTAAATGTGTGAAAATAATTTATTTGTTTGAATGAAAATAAAATGAAGATTTGAAATAGTAAAACGTCAAAATTCGCTCAATTGGATTGGATCATTTAATAGCATTCATACTTTTTTTACTAGGAAAAGATTCAAAAACAACCATATATTTAAAACATAAAGCAGTAATGAATCATACCGGTAAAAATAGATAGGATTTTACTACATATACATAAAAAATGCATATAATAGATTACATAATATAATGTGGAGAGAAAAGATTGATTGTGTTTTAGTTGGCAAATTGTAGAATGTTTTGTGCACTTATTACACCCTCTAATTTGCTTATTGCTAGTCCGTTGCACTTCTATGCAAAACAAGACAATCAATTAATGATTCATAATATAAATTCATGTTTGACACCCATTTTGGAGAAAAATTTAATTTGGAATAGTAATTGATGGAAGAATGTGTGATTAAAAAGTAAGGAGAATTTTTGGGTTTATGTGTAATATTATTTTATTGATAGAATGTGTGGTTGAATGAAGAAATAAGCAAGAGAAAAAAAATGGATGTCAAACAAGTGCTAATTTAAATAATCAAGTTCCAATTTAACTACAATTCATGCCTTTTGAACTCGGCATTAAAAAAAGTTAATAGTGTCATCAATATCAGGATATCAAAAGTACTTACAGAATTTGTGAGTGCGTGCCAAGCCATAGCCGTTTTATCACCTACCTTAACACATGTAACATCAAGTGTATCTCAAGCTAAAAGTTCAACTCCTGAACTCAAGAGTATTACAATGTTTAGTGTAAGGGTTCTCTCAAGGAACTGACAAAAAATGTACGCTCAAAAACTTGGAGGTTTCTGAACAAGCAACAAGCAAACATCGATCTTATGATTGGAACACTATCAAATGAGAATTCATCCATTTTTTCCACAATTTTACTTTGTATCAAAACAGTCAATGCAAAATTTTGTAATGAGACTTAGGTTGGGCTACATGAAAAGGAGAGCACAAGGATTCAAAGACTTCCAAATACATAACTAAGGATCTCATCAAGCATTTCAATAGACCACATCCTTTAATCAATGCATTTTTCAACATTTCAATCCTCAAAATCAACCCTTTTTTTTTTCCTACTTGTTCTCTCTTTTTTTTCTTCTACCTTTTAGGCCGCTTCACTTGAACATTTGCCAACTCTTGTCTTTTTCCTTGCTTTTATTCTTCGAATAAACTTCCAATATCTAATACACACTTGGAAGTATAAATTCTATGGACAACTCGATACTTTTTCATTAGTACTTCAAATGAACAGTTGCATAAGTGTGTGCCTCCTTCATTAGCAATAGCTTGGGGTGCGACAAACTTAGACAAAACATTTTCTTTATGAAATTTAACAATCGTTTTATTATCATTGGCCCTACAAGTTGTTGCCTCTACTCATTCATACACATAATCTACTTCCACAATGATTATAAGTAACCAAAAAAGGTGGAAAGGGTCCCATAAAGTCTATTCCCAAACAATAAAATATTTATATCACTAAAATGGAATTCAGAGCCATCATATTACACCGAGACAAAGCATCAAGTTTTTCGCACATCTCACAAGATCTACAATACGCATTAGTATCTTTAAACAAAGTGGATCAGTAACAACTGAATTACATAATTTTTGCAGCAGTCTTTTTCATGGAGAAATGACCGCCACAAGCCTGTGAATGACAAAAGTCTAGTATGCTAGGTATCTCCTCATTAGGCACACAATGCCTCAAAATCTGATCAGGGCAGTATTTGAATAGGCATGGGTTTGGACAATAATAATCTCATAACAATATTTTTGCAGCTGTCTTTTTCATGGAAAAATGGCTTCAACATGCTTGGGCATGACAGAAATTGAGCATGAGCGTCTCAACATTTGATCAGGGCAATATTTAAATAAAAATAGGTCATCTCAATAAAACTTACGTACATCAACTATGAACTTTTTCTATTTTGTGCACTCCACTCTCCTAGAATTTCACCTGCAGCCAAGTAATTTACAATGTGAACAAAACCATGGTATAGAGGAAACAGAAAATAAATGCTCATATGGAAAGTCGTCTCTAATTGGCAAGGGGTTTGTGTTGTCCTCAAAAGTTAGCCTTGACTAATTGTCTACTACTACATTTTCCACCCATTTTTTTTTATCTTTGATGGCGATGTCAAATTCTTGCAAAAGTAAAATTCACTGTATTAAACGTGCCTTAACATCATTCTTTGTGAGAAGGTACTTAAACATTATAATAGGAGAACCAATCAAATAAGAATGAAACTTATCTAGAGCAAAGATTACAACTAATAACTCTTTCTCGGTAGTGGAGTAATTCATTTAAGCATTGTTTAGAGTCCTAATAGCTTAGTAAATGAAAAAAAGACTTACCTTCCCTTCGTTGTCCATGGACAACACCTATCGCATAATCACTTGCATCACATATAATCTCAAATGGCAATATCCAATCAGGTGGCTGCATTATGGGTGCTGAAGTTAGCTTGCCAATCAGTATTTCAAATTCCTCTTCGAAAGCTGGGGTCATTTAAAAATGACATATTTGGTTAGGAGGATACATAATGGTCTAGATATAAATGAAAAATTCTGTATGAACCTCCTATGGAAGCCCGCATAGCCAAGAAGTGATCTAATATCTTTTACTGTCTTTGGTATAGGCAATTTAGAGATTAGTTCAATCTTGGATTTACCAACCTCTATCCTTTTAGAAGAAATTACATGCCCTAAGACAATGCTTGAAGGTACCATGAAGTGACACTTCTTCCAATTCAAAACTAACCATTTTCCTCACATTGGTTCAAAACTCTCTCCAAATTCAGCTAGCATGCATCAAAAGAAGTCCCAAAAATAGTCGGGCCATCCATGAAGACTTCCATGCAATTTTTTACCATGTCACTAAATATGCTTATCATGTATCTTTAAAATGTAGCATGAGCATTACATAGTCCAAATGGCATCTTGCGGAATGCATAAGTACCAAAAGGACAAGTAAATATAGTCTTTTCCTGGTCTTTTAAGACTATTTTAATTTGATAATAACAAGAGTAGCCTTTTAAGAAATAGTAAAAGGGATTGCCAGCCATAAGCTCTAAAATTTGGTCCAAAAAGGGAAGAGGAAAATGGTCTTTGTGAGTGGCAGTATTCAGTTTCTTATAATCAAAGCAAATGCACCATCCATCAACGTCTTTGTGGGAACCAATTCACATACTTCATTTTTTACTACTCTGACACCTGACTTTTTAAGGACTATTCGTGTAGAACTAACCCATTTACTATCCGCAAACAGGTAAATGATACTCGAATCTAACAATTTTAATATCTCATTTTTCACCACTTCTTTCATTGTGGGGTTTAATCTACGTTGTGGGTATCTTTTATGGCTTATTCCTTCATTTAGGTGAATCATATGTGAGCAATTTAAAGGACTAATACCCTTAATGTCAGCTAGGGTCCAATCTAATGCAGGTTTATACTCATTCAAAATATTTAAAAGCTGCTTACCTAGTAATGCATTCAATTCCGAAGAGATAATTACAGAAAAGTATCACCTGGTCCAAGAAACACATGTTTCAGTCTTGGAGATAGTAGTTTCAATTCTGGTTCGGGACTTTCAATGTTTGATAGTTGTTTTCCTCCACTCCTTTCTGGCAATTTTTCAAACTTGAGCGCCATGGTTATGTCCCATAATCCTGAATTTTTGCAAAAGTAGCACAAATGTTAGCATATTACTTATTAGCACAACTTGCTGGAATTTCAAAATTTAAGAAAAAAGAGTTCAAGGGGTCAAATTAGCAATTGAAGGTGCTTCTTTCTAAGTGAGTGCATCAATCATGTATGTTTGATAGCACTCATCATTTCCCTGGCTGCTTAGAATTTGTGAAAAATGGTCTAACGAAGTTATATCTTGAAGTTCCCAAGAGATAACTTCGATAGAAAGGGTCTACCAAGAATGATAAAAATTTTAGAATCAACATTTACATCAACCTTTAAGTCTAGAACTAAGAAATCAATAGGATAGTAAAATTTATTAATTTGAACCAAAATATCATGAACTACTCCTCTTGTTCTTATAGTAGATCGATCAGCCAATTGTAAAACTACAGATGCAGGTTTTATCTCACCTAAGCCTAACAACAGGTAAATAGGATAAGGCATGAAGTTAACACTAGCCCCTAAATCAAGAAAGGCTTGTGTAAACTCACAGGTTCTAATGATGCAAGAAATGGTAGGACAACCAGGGTCATTATATTTTGGTGCGATCCTTTGCTCAATCACAACACTCGTTCAATCAAGAATGGAGTTTTCTTGACATGGTGTTTCCTCTTCACAATACACAAGTCTTTGAGGATTTTAGCATATGTAGGAACCTGTTCAATCACATGCAAAAGAGGTAGATCAATTTTCACTTGCTTGAGGTATTTTAGGATCTCAATATGTTGACCAGCAGCTTTCAATCTAAACGTAGATTTGAAAGCTTGAGGGAAGAACACTCTAGCTAGATTTTCCACTACCTCTTCACTAGGACTATTCTCTTCAAAATTACTAGAGTCCTTTTCATTTTCCCTAGACTTGGGGATTGGTTCTATAAACTTCCCAATTCGAGTGGTGATAGCATTTACTTCTTTAAGTTTGTTTTCTTCTGAACCTGAGGTTTATGCCATATGTTTTCCCTTATGATTTGTTGAGCCTAAGCAGGAAATTTCCCAGTTCCACTACAGTTAAGGCATTGGTCTATTTAGACATATGATTTTTCAATTCTTTATTTTCCTCAACAACTTGAGTAATCATAGTCTCAAACTTCTGATTGGTCTTACCTTGTGCCTCTATAAATGCATGTAAAGTGTCCTTTAAAGAGTTCCTAGAAGATGTGGGCTGATATGAATGTTTAGTGTAAGCTCAAGATGGTTGGGCAGGTCTATTTTTCAGATTTTCAGCTGAAATTTGGGTGATTCTGTCACCCCTGATTGTAGGTATCAAAAAAAAGGAACATAGGCTTCTTGTACATACCTAAAGCATTACATTATTCTTCATAAACCTCTTTCATTTCAGCTAGAGTGGTACACTCTTGCACTGGATGATCAATTCCACCTATACACACAATAAGGTCCAATGGCTTCTACCTTGGCTCAAAGGTTTGAGTCCTTAGCACGTAGGCTTTCAAGTTCTTTAGTAAGGGCTTCTACCTTGGTTCAAAGGCTTTCCTCCTTCATAAGATAATAAACACATGTTCTAGAAGAGTTTCCTACAGGTCGTGACCTGTTAGTGCTATCAAAAACACTAGGTTCAGTCCAAGTGTGACCTTTTTCAACGAGCTCATCTAAGTACTCTATGGCCTCATGTGGGTCTTTTTACAAGAACTCACCATTACACATCATCTCAACAAATTGACGCTATCTAGGTCAGTCCTTCATAAAAATAACTCACAATACGCCATCTTTCATAACCATAGTGGGAGGGCAAATGGCTTGTAATTCTTTGTATATTTTCCATAGTTGGTATAATGTCTCACTATCTTTTTGAACAAATGAAGAAATTTTCTTATTCAGGGCATTAGCTTATGATGGAGAAAGTATTTGTTGAAAAAGGCTTGAGTTATTTCACTCCATGTTCCAATCGAACGTGGTCTCAGTGAGTAAAACCAGCTTTTTGCTATTTCTTTAAGGAAAATGGAAAAAATTTAAGCATGACTACGTCCAATATACCATGTTGATTGGGGAAGGTTGCAACCACCTACTCAAACTCTTTAATATGCACATATGGGTTTTCATTTTTAAGTCCGTGAAAAGTGGGAAGAAGCTGAATTATTCCGGGTTTAAGGTCTATAGGTGGCACATTAGGTGGAAAAATAATGCATGATAGTATAGATATGCGTGTGGGATAAAGATAATCCTGAAGAGTTCTATAAGGCAGATCTTCGTGTTCACTTTCACTCATGGTATTGTGTGATGTGGTGTTAGTGTCAATAGATATAGTGTCGAAAATATGGTTAGAGAGATTCAAATATTGTGTAGGTTCTATCAACAAATCTGTCTTGCTCGTCTTGATGTCTGCTCATAAAATACAAAAACGAAATAATGTAAGTATAAAGAATAACAATAAATAAAATAAATCAACTAAATAATAATAAAAGAATGAAGTCGCCCTTTTACAATTAAATCCCTTAGTTTCTTGTACCATCTCTTTGGAGAGGCACCAAAAATTTGATTACGTTCAAAGAATAACGAGTTCGTTGTAGCACAGTTTTGGGGTGTCGATTCCACTTGGAGATAGTTAGAATGAAAAGAATTTATTTGTTTGAATAAAAATAAAATCAAGGTTGAAATAGTAAAGCACCATAATTCCTTCAAGTGGATTGGGTCATTCAACTCAATGATTCATTCTTATAACTCAATTAGAGATATTCAACCTAGTTTCTCTAATCGGAAGAAATGTCATTAAAATCCATTTAATTCAATTGTAAATCTAAAGATTAACTCTCTTACCACATCACTCATACTTTTGTTTAATAGAATAATATTTAAAAACAACCACATACTTAAAGCATAAAGAAGTATTGAATTGCACCAGTAAAAATAGATAAATGAAATTAAAATTTAAACGAAATTTCAATCATTCAAAAAAGAAAGCGTGACTAAATCTATGAGGAATTTAATAAAAGTTTAGCCAATCTCAATACACTTTTATGAAAAGAAGTTCTAAACCATAGAATTGTTTAAAATGAAATTCTAAATCTATGAATCAAATTATGTTGAAATCACCGAATCCAATTGAATTCCTTCCTAATTTCACCAAAATGTTTAGTTCTCTATTGAATTGTTGGTCATCTCCTCTTATTTTTCCTCCTTGATTCTTGTTCAAAAAGTCCCCTTTAGGTTGTCTTTTTCGTTCCATTAACGTCCCCTATAGATTTTGAATTTGAATGGGCCAAAAAAGAGTTCAAAAGGCTAAAATTTTGTGTTTTATCGGGGCTGCGACTCCCAATTTTTTTTTCTTCATTTGGATAAAAACCTAAAATTAAACACATGGATCAAAGTAAATAGAACAATACTTCAAGAACATGAATTAATTCATATGATTTCTATTCTTTTGGGCATTTTAGCATAACAATTTGGTATTTAAAGTGCACGATCAAATACCTTCGTGCATTGTTTGGTGAATTCGATTGTACACTATTAGATAGTATTTCAAAATAAAAAATCCAAGTATTTGTTACTCAAATGTTCTAAAGATTTCCCCCTTTTTAGCTTTGACATTTTAGGTATAAGTTCGTCGGATTTTTTTTAATTTAAAAAAAAAAAAAAACCTCAAATTTAGGCAATCAAATATAATTATTACTATTTTAAAATTTTAATTATTATCTTATTTTTGAAATAAAAACTTGTAAATCTGAATTTTGAAATGGATAGTTTTAAATTTTGGTAGGATGTAATTTCGACTTTATTCAATCATTGGTAAGTGTTCAACCACATCCACTTCATTCGCAATTGCACAGTTTGTCCTTAAATTGGGTTTTTTCACAAAAGTCCCATCTTTCGAATAAGTTGGCTTAGTAGCGGTAAGTGGTAACAGGCTTCTAAAGCCCATTCCAAACATAATGGACCAACTTAATATTGAGCTGACTTTAGCCAGCCTTGAAATTATTAGCCCGTTTAGTTTGTAAAAGCCTCTTTATATTTACAATTTCTTTCTTTTATTAAACCCCCAATATATTAAGAAAATATATTCATACACCTTCCAGCATGACACTTGGAGAAAATACCATGAATTTCCTTTATTTTTCCTTTCTATTTTACGCTGACGGGATTAGAGCAAGGACATGATAATTTCATCACTTTATCCACGAATATTGAGAGTATGTTTAGCATGTAGTGACCTATAACAACATAGCTTATACAAAACAGTTCGATTTGTCGTGGAATTGGGTTTTTTTTTTCAAGAAAGCCCATTCAGCTACTTTGTTGGGCTATGTAAGCGTAATTAGTAACGGGCTTCTAGAGCTCACATGAAAGATTATGGGCCAACTTTAATCTTGGGGTAACCTTAAGAAAATAATTACATCTACAAGCATGTTTTGATCTTTACCAGTGTTCTAATGCGCACCTAGGCGCGGAAACGCCAAGCCATTAGCGGTCAAAGGCAATCATTGACTGCTAATGCACGCCTAGCTATGATTATGAGTGCCTAGGCGCGCATTATTATCTTTTTTTTTTTTTTTGTCCTTTTTACAGTTCTTTTAAACTAAAACTTAAATGTTGATTTACATTTGAAACTTATCTTTTTGTTGGAAACTTTTGAAAAAAATGTATAAAGTTTCTATAAATCTGTTTTAGATGTTTGATATGCATTGTTTTTAATTATTAAATGATTTTTTGATTGATTAAAAATTAAAATAATATTAAAATAAGAAAACACATTTTTACGTATATGCCTCGCATAAGCTCGCCTCTTGACCTCCACGCATCGCCACACATTACGCCTTTTAAAACACTGATCTTTATAAGAACAGGAAAGGAAATTCTTACCTACCGTCCCCAACCCAAATTCCTTCAAACTCAATCCAAATAACTTGAGGATAAATGGACAAAAATTGTTCAACTTTCCATCAAATAGTCACATGAAAAGCACACGACCCATTCTTTTAGGAGTATTTTTGTCTACCTATAACCTAATTTCCCATTCTTTCAAGTAATTACTATTTGACAAAAAGTTGAAAGGTTATATCCATTTGTCCTTACCAGCTACAAAATGGACAGCTTGGGGACCTCAATGCAACCAAAAAATGAATGACAACTCGAGTGTGACTAGTTGTAATGTTTGGTGAGTGTGAGTGAGAATCTATTCTCAATTAAGAACATTTTTAATCAACACAGTGTATCCATTCCTTTAACCCATAATCTTGAGCTTTTTCCTTTATCTTATCTTTATCATTAAACTTATTGTGATAATCATTACCATAATAATTGTTAATCACCTAAGAGAACCTTCTTTTAGCCGCGTATGTAGATACAATTCCATGATTTTGATATAGTCAACATGGAACCTAGCTATAAATAATAAGTGGTGGTTGTTAAGTCTCTCCTCGTAAGAGTTATAATCTTTTTTTAAAAAATAAGGTTGTTAACGTGAAATTATTATATAAAAAGATTTATGTTCAAGTCTCGTTTGCACTCGATTATAATAAGATTTACGTGTCATTATTCTGATAAAGCTCTATCTGATCATCTCTTTTTTTAACCACACATTTCAGGACTTACAATTATTATCAACTTTTCAATCACATATTTCATCAATTTTCTATCAAAATCTACTGAAAATATGATTTTTAGCTGAACTAAATAGGCAAAATAATTAGTCGGGCTACATTGTAATTATCAATTTGGAAACTATTTTTTTACACTATATAGGAAAATTCACTTGTACATATAAAATGAAAACCAAAAACAAATTTCATGGGTTTTGATTATTCCCAAGTCAAGTAAGATTTGGTGTCATGATATGCTTGACGGCGTATATGATTTGTTTAGATTGTATGTATCTTTTCTTTTTTCTTTTAATCATGCTAGCAATCATGTTGAATTAATTAAAACCTTGATTCAATATAATGTTTACAGAGAGTCATATTTGGAGAGGCAAAACGATCATTTTGATTCAACTTTAATTGTAAGGTTACATGCTGAGTCAATTGGTTTAAAAACTTGATTGTCTCCATCGAGAGTTGGAGTTTTTGCCGATTAAAACAATTCATGAGCTCGAATGCTTGCTTTAGTAGAGCTACTCCCATTAAAATTTAAAAATCAATTTCTACTCGTTTACGGTATGGCTACAATTGATCGTATGTGTGAGTTATTAGTCTAATGGCTTGTTTAAGTACATATAGTGTAAGAAATACAATCTCGAGACTTTGGCGATGCTCCAAAAATAATGATTAAAACCTCTTAAAAGGGTGTTTGGTGTAAATGAAAATCAAATTTTAAGTGAATTGTGATAGAAGTTTTCTAAAGTGTGTGGCTGAAAAGATGTGAGACTCATGAAAGATGTGGTCGATATTAATTGTTTGATTTTGACTTAGATTAAAATCAGATTAAAATTTGACCAAACAGGCCCCAAGTCTTGGAGTTGATTGCGCCTAAGCTCGAGCCAAAGTTTTAATCATTACATTACACAGATGGAATTGGGTTAAAATTTTAAAAGAGGTGTAAAAATATATATATCTTCAAGGACTACATAAATAAAACAAGATTAAGCTGAAGGATTCAATTAGAGAAGGGAACAAGCACAACCCAATGGGTATTTATCACCCCAGACGGCATGAGCCACCACAAGAGAGTACTATTCTTACGTGTGGCTCAAAATTCGAGAGAGACAAAGAACAGAAACTTTGGCTTGAGTTATCATCTTTCGTTGTCTTGTGTTTGCTTTTCAGGATTTGAGTTTGGTGTACATGTGCCGACATATTCTTCCTTCTGGAGAACACTAAAAAAAAGCATTAGGATTTTCGTTCATCCGAATAGAAGATTAGGAGAAAATACGTGAGAAAGGTATTACATGTTTCTGATATTGTTTCTTTTAGAAGTACAATTTACATTTTCTGATGTAACTATTAGAATCTTGGGGCTACGTTTATGATAATATCAAAAGGATTTAGTCGGTAAAGAAACTTCAATTGCCATTCCATTGTACGTACAATTACGGTTCATTTGGTAGGTAAAAGTGGGAGGGAATTCCAATTTCATGTTAATTGGAAAATAAAAATCCACCAAACTCATAGGAATTCGTTTTCCATGTAAATAAAGAAAATGCAGCTTAAAGTGGTTGTATTTTAGAATTCGGTTCCATTTCCACGTTGCAATCAAATGGTCAAAGTAAAATTTATTTTTCTCGAACGTGACATTTTCTATGGAATTACCAAGGCCTTAGAACACACATATTTAACAAGAATTAGGGAAAAAGTACTTTTTGAGGCCTTGCATAGTATAAAATATAAATATGGTCTATATATCGTATGTCATCTTCAACATTTGCCCTTTTGAAACTGATTTTTTTTGAAATTGTCACATTCTTGAAAAAAAATAAAATAAAATCAAAAATTTTCATTACTTTTTCTTACTTTTTAGTCACATATTAAAAAGAAAAAAAAATTCACTTATCAAAATATCGACTTCACACGAGTTTTCATCACATGAACTTTTAACCTAGATTGCACAAAAACATCTAGAAAGCTAGCGTGTCTGTTTTGAAAATCGAAACTCTTCCAATAAACCTCGAAAACATTTCTTAAACTTAAAATTGAGTTACATAATTTTTGTCCATCAGGACTAGTCTTTGGATTATAGAACTTCTATTTTTCAGCAAATTTAGGGTTTGTTTGACTCCTATTTTTTGGAAAAATGTATTTTTTAATAATGACTTTTTGGAGGATTGTGCGATTAAAAATGGAGAAAAAAAAAATTTAAATTTACGTGTAAAATTATTTTATTAACAGAATATGTAATAATAAAATTATTTTATTAACAGAATATGTAATAATAAAATTATTTTATTAACAGAATGAGTTTTTGAAAAATAGAGCTCAAACAAATCCAAAAGAGAGAGAGAGAGAGTTGAAGTTGAAAAACATCCAAATCCTAAAGAAAATAAATCCTATCCAAAATTCCAAAAGGAACACTAAGAATTTATGGTGGGGGCATTAACGGGGCCACCTCATAATTTTTCCCCCCTGTTCTTTGCTTCTTTTCCACGTTTTGCAGAGAAGAAGATTGATGTGTTTCAAGGATTCTGATTTTGCATAATTGTTCAGAAGTAATCCAACAAAAACTCAGAAAACCCATACCCCCCACCCACCCGGGGCCGTCCCTCCCCTTCCCCGCCATCCCACTCTGATCAAACACTATTCTAAAGTTAAAATTTTATTTGTTGTACTATTCATGTTTAAATACACGGGGTTCAGCTCAGCTCAATTTTTGTTACCTTATGATCATAGGATGAATGAAGGCTGATAACTTTAAAGTACATGGAATTGGGCTGTATTCTCTGCCATAAACTATTTGTAATCATGTCACTCAATAATTTTTTAAGTAGATAGGAAAAAAGAGTAAAAAAACTAAGGCTCCGATTGCGAACGTGAAATGGGTGAAAAAAAAAAAATGAATTCCAAGGAATTAAATTGTCTAAAAATTGTTTTACTAAAAATTATAATTAATTGTCTTTGATTGGCATAATTTTCACCTGAAAAATGCTGAAAGTTTGGTATCCGTTTGACTTCATTTTTTATGGAAATTGTCTATTAAAGTGATAATTTTTTTCTACCATTAGGTCTAGAATTTGTTCCAATTGCCAATTTTTTTTTAAAAATTATCATACTGAATATCATTCGTTTGACTTCGTTTTACATGTAAATTGTCAATAAAAGTGATAAATTTGTTTAATATTGTGTTTATAATTTTTTCAATTGCCAAAAAAAAATTAAGCAATTCCATTTNTGGGTTCGTGAATTCAAACTTGGGTGAAATTTGGGTGGAAAATCTATTGCCAACTGAAAGATGGAAAATGTTTTTCCTTCATTTGGTGGAAAATAGGGCGCGTGAGGGAGAGAAGGGAAAAAAAATTGACTGGAAAATTAAACATATCAAACATGTTAAATAGTTGGAATAAGAATTCATTTTCCATTTTCCTTGAAAAATTAGACTTATCAAACTCAACCTAAAGAAAGTCTTGGACAAAGAGAGTTTGCAGTGTTTCTTCAGCTTACCCTTAACACTAACTCATAAAACTTATTGTCAATTCTAAATTTCTAATGTTCACATTGGGATTTTCAAGTTTATGTCTCTCCGCGTGTCCATACACGCACGCATATTCTTAATGAGTTGAGATTTAGACCGTTTGGTGGTCATTTCTTTGGAAAAAATATTGTTTTAAATAATGATTTTTTGAATGATGCGTGATTAAAAGGTATGAAATTTTTTTTAAATTTACGTGTAAAATGTTTTATTGTGTGAACGTGTGGTTCAAAATGAGTATATATAGAAAAAAGAGTCCTCAAAAAATGAGAGATAAATAAGGAATTACTATCCTATTTGAATGTTTCTTTTAGTTTTTTCCCGTTTAGTCTTCAACAATTCGTAATGTCAATTTAAAGTAGGCAATAACAAGACATCATTTAAAAAGTGACCATATCTAATTCTTATAATTGGACCCTTTGCTTTCTTCTTTCAACGTACAATTTCCATCTTTGATACCCTCAAGCAATGAAATTTTAATAGCTACCGACAAAGTAATCCGTCTTTAATTGCAACTTTTTATCATGTAGGTATAAAGTATTGTTATGCATATTTTATTTTTTGTAGGAGATTACTATATTCTCACTTCAACTTTAGTTTTTGTTGACTTAGGAACTCGGAGCCGCTACCTGCAAGAAGAGTCCCAACCACTGTGAGTGTGCACTAGGTAAACCCCGCTCCATGTGCAATAACTCGTAAACCACACAGGAGAGGTAAACCACACTAGGCAAGCCTGGTGAGATGGGTTCGACCGAAGAAGTGCGGCAGGGGATTCGAACTCATGACATTTAGCCTCCGCGTTCACCTACCCACTAACTCGGCCACCCCCGAAGGCTTCTTTGAAAATACAAAGAATTAACTCCTGTTTGTACGTGTTTCATTCTTTAAAAAGAAAAAAAAAATTGTATATTCATTTTCAATCATATATTCACACAATAAAATATTTTACCCGTAAATCAAAAAAAAATTCGCTACCTTTTCGACTACACATTCTCCAAAAAATAAATATTCAAAACAATATCTTTCCAACAAAATGGCCACCAAACTGGGCTAAAGTGAATATCAACATAGGTCCTACTGGTATAAAATAAAATTGGAGGATAAAAAATTACAGGTTCATTAATATTTGATTGATTTCTTATCCTAAAATGAAATATCGAGAAAACGAAAATTAGATTCATAGACTTGATTATGTTTTCCACTAAAAATCTAAGCTTCCACAGGAATAATAATAAGAATAATAATGAATCTTTAGAAAATTGTTGATAATAATGATTAGTCGTTATGAATATCTCATTAAAATTAATATTTAATTTTCACTGAGTTTATACAACAATTTATAAATAGCTTGGTCATATCCCTTTTAGGTGGTGTCAAGTGCGTAGAGATCCCGACTTAGCGTAAGTAGTAACAGGCTCGTGTTTGGGTGAACTTATAAGTTTATTTATTTTACTTATATTGACTAGAGCGAAAAAATACATAAATGTTACTGGGGTACATGCATGTGCGCCATTATCAGCTTTTAAGCAATTTTCAAGCCCCTACTGTTGAAAAAATTTATGATTGAAAAGCTAATTAATGATGGATGAATATTATCTGCTTGTGTACAAATGAATGCTCCAATCTTCTCGATCAGGTTCTGATTTTCATCCACTAAAAATCAGAATCCCATCAAGTGATGAATCAAAGGCGATTCAATGCGATCACGAGAAAAACCCAAGAATTTAGGATATGATATAGATAGAACTGCAGAGAAACTGACATATATTTTGGATGAAACAGAAATGGCAGAGGCTAATGTTTCATTGTGGAAGCTTTTTACTGTTTGATATGAACACCCGTGTGGTTCTGGTACACAGAATGAATCATACAAATCTCTCTTTTGTGTACAAGATTTAAACCCTAACCCTAATAACTGCAGGTTTATTTTTCAGAAAACAAGTTGTTGGGGTATGTGGGTAGGTAGGTGGGGTCAGGGTGCGGGTGGGGTGGGGTGGCGTGGGGTTCTACTGTTTTTCTAGCAGTGCTGGTAGTGAAAAGCTGAAACTCTCCACAAGGAAGGCCAACATCTTTAGTAATATATGGATCCAATGTGAGAAAGAACTATTTCTCACTGTTCTTGATATTGCAAGTAAAGATTTATACACAGGATGAGAGATACACAGCACGAAAGGGGACAAGATTCAAATTTGACAGAGGCATACATATGCTAAAGAGTTGTCGACGGACTTACAATGACCTTACATGTGTGTGTGTGTGTGTGAGCGACCATCCTGAAAAGAAATTTGACTTGAAGGAGACATTTTGCTTAAAAGCTACTTATGTTCTGATCTTTTGAATTTGACAAGAAAAACCCTTCTGATAATGACTCCTCTTCACTGAATTTCTACTCATCTACTTGACTTATTAGACAAATTAAGAAAAAGCAATGCTTTTGAGAATCATTTTTTGACAGTTATTTTAGTGCAGATTTGAAAGCAAAACTTTGGGACGTCTATGTGCACCTATCAATTCGTATGTTAACAAATACTTTAGCAGGGCCAAATGCTATATCAATCACACCAGATATAAAGAAAGTTGTCCTCAAGAACAAAACAGACAAATCTAGGAATTAAGAATGCATGTAGCTCAATGAAGGATAACAGCAGACTTAATTTTACTATGCAATCACCCTTTTTCCCTTAACAGCTAATAATTACTTCACACAAGTTTATTCTTTATGATGAACAATCCAACAGAATAATTAAGACCCTTCACATGAACATTCTTATCAGGTCTAGCACTTGTAGACTAAATAAACAAGACTTATAATATTTGTTTAATTATTAAAACCACCCAAAATAATGTTCTTTTGAGGGTAATAGGACTCAGTCTAGCTAGAAGAATGCATGTGAGGCTAGCTAGAGACCATGATAAACTAAGATAAAAATGCATACCATTCCTCTAGGGGAGGGACATAAACCCTAGATTTATAGGTGATATATCCTTAAATATTTCCATCTACCCCTCCTCCATATATATTACCAGAAGGGTTATGATCATTCCATGGAAAAGGATATGGGTAGTGGAAGTTTGAAGGTGTTTGATGGAAGCCGCTACCACTTTCATTGCTAGTCCTTACCGGTCTCTGGCGGGGCGCTGCCGCCATGGAATGAAGTGAATTAACTCCTTGAGTGGCAGGTAAACCGGTCGGAATATCATTGCACGCGTAGCGAATTAAGTCTTCATTAACTGCGTCGAGTTCCTTCTGAAGGCGCTCGACTTGTCTTTGGAGGAACGTGATGGCGCCAACGCAGCCGTAGACTGGATCCCGGACCCGGGCTTCGGCTTCATAGGCAAGGGAGTTCACTGCATCCTCCCTTTGGTGAGGGAGAAGCTCATTGAGGAGCTTGGTAACGTTGCTTGCGCCGAATATCTTGTGCACATTTGCAAATTTCTGTGGCTCCTCTGGTGGGAAGTATGGTGCAAAAATGCAACCTGGCATGCATTTTCTCCTCAAGAACTTGCAGGCTGCACAGGGACAGTTGTATGAACTGGATGAAGCCATTTTTCACTGCATCATCAAGAAATAACAAGTAAATCCATTAATTCTTTTAGCTTGCATTAAAATCTAATATATATTTTTCTTTTTATTTACAAATTACTGTGTTTCTGGTACTTTATGGTAATCACAGACCTTTGCAAGTTGTGTATATGTTCCTCAGACAGATTGGAAGACTGCAATAGGTCCAGATGCAAATCTCGCTCTCTCTCCCCCTCAGCTACAAGATATTTCATTTCAACAAAAAAAAAAATTATTTGCCAGAAAGGNCCCCCCCCCCCCCCCCCCCCTCCTCTTTTTGTTGGTTTCCTTACACTAGTCTCGCACAGAAAGAAAACAAAATCCTCCAAGTATGTTCAAATTTTTATTTATGAGTATTCCACTCACAGAAAGAAAACAAAATCCTCCAAGTATGTTCAAAATGTATTAAAAATTGAGTATTACACATCTTTCTTTTCTTCTCTTCTTATAATTAAATTTTTGTTACTTAAATTTGTAGTCATTAATATTTAACAGTTTCATACAGTTCTTGCATATTATCTGATATTTTGTTAAACATGGATATAATTAAAGAGGTTGGTCAATATACAAGCAAGAAAACCCTAGATCAAGCTCTATAACTTAAAAAAGCTAATTATTTTAGTATTGACCTTTTCAAAACAAACATATCACTAGAACAAAGTGAGCAAATCCAAGAAAAGCTGTAAAGAGCTTTCACGAATTTACCTCTATGGTCTAGTTTCATTGATCAGAAGAAGAAAAAAGATCATAAAACTACCTTTTTTTTTTCCTTGTAGGATTTCTTCCAAGAAACTTTCCTTTGTTTCTTTAAACTGAACTCTGCACAGATTTATTGCTACAAGTTCTCAATTGGGAAACCCTAATTGGAGGAGAAAAAGTTTAAGTGTGTGCCTGCAGATTCAATAGAAAAAAAGGTAAAATAGAATGGGATAGAAAAGGGCCAGAGAACAATTTAGTGGATGGAGAATGAACGAATGAAGGCAATAGACATGGTAATAAATGGAGGTACACTATAAAGATGACTATGACACTGCATCTATTTTTTTAATTTTTTTTTATTGTAGCTGTGGGGATATGTCACCAGTTATTTTGCCTTACTACCCTATTGCTCTTTGCTACTTTAATTCTCATGCACTCAGAGACAACAGAAAAATCTCATCATGTTTTCTTTATTTTATATTTATTTATTTTGATTTTTCAGGCCAATGAATAGAAATATAGTACATATTGCCAACTCATCGTTCTGTATTTTTTTGTCCACTGCCCTTTTCTGACCCTTGTAGGAGTACATATGAACTATTATTAGATTGGAGGTCAAGAACACAACTCATTTGATTTCCTAAAATATTGAAGCCAAGAAAGAAAAACATTAAAACTATAAAAGAAATAAATTATATAATCGACCCCAGATTTATCGAAAATAAGACTAGCTTCTTGTTGTAATTTAAGTGGAGCAGATTGCTGAGAATATCCACTTTTAAATTAGGCATTGAAGTCAAACAAGATCACAAAGAGAGGCAAAGGTAACTGAGATATATATCTTTTTGAGCAGACTGAGAAGAATCTATATATACATCCTCCCTTCGTCATAGACCTTAAAATAATGAAGAATACTAAGGCATTGGGATGCAATATTCGCATTCCAGGAAAGTTTTTTAGTTTTTAGTATATAAATAAGTCAGCACAATTCATATACTAGAAGGCGCACAATGTTTTTGCTTGGTCAAAAGAAGTGGGCAGGTAAAAGGATTATTCTGCTGTCACTAATAGAAGAAATTGCACAATACAGTGGTAACTTTCAGTTACTATAATTATAAATTGCATTTTACTTTATGGGATATGGAATATGTACATTATCTTTTGATACTGTAACTTTTGTGGACGAAGTTGGATGCGGTTCTTGCTGCTTCACTCCTTGAGAAGGAAATAATGTAGTTCCCCGTTGTATTGTGGTAACTTTTAGCTATTTAATTGTAAATTTTGTTCTAGTTTATGGGATATGGAATATGTACATTATCTTCTGATTCTTACATGATTTACAGTTTAATAAGAATGTGAGAAAATTTTCTTGCTGAAACTAGAACTATATTGTTGTTTATTTTAGGTAGATCTTCAAATGTTACATGAAATAAGGTTCCCATTTTTCCAACACCTTCTATTTAAAAAAAAAATAAAAAAAATCCACACACACACATGTGGAGGTTTGTTTCTTCAACCCTGTCTATTTGATAAAAATATGAGTACAGATGGGAGATAGAATGGGCTTTACCTTCAGAATTAGAACTAGAGGAGAAGAAGCAAGTTTTGAACAGACAAATCTTAATTTAAAGTTAATTGTTGGAAAATCCCATTTTTAATTGCTGATGCATCCCAGAAAATATCTGTCTTATGTGTTTCCTAGGACATAGTTACAATTAGTCAATTATTATCTGGTCCATGAAGCAAAGGAACTTAATCAGTTCACTACAATTATTCTTCTATTGAACATTATTACTTCAAAAATCTCCATTAATATTCTGAATAAAGTTGAACCAAAACTTTGTGCTGACAGATTAGACTAGACAATTTCCTTAGTTGTCAATGTTCTTATACTATAAATATGATAGACATTATTACTATGTCTTAATTAACCTAAATTCAGAAAAAAAAAATCAAGAATTAAATAAACGTAGTAATAAATGATAAGGTAAATCAATATTAAAAGTAATTGGTTTTTCAAAAAAATATTAAAAATAACTCTTCACCCATTTTTTATAGTCCGTCTCAATTCTAGGTAACGGAAGAGAGTCGTGGTAAGTTGACAATAAGCGTAAAACCTTGTCAATTCTTATACCTTGAATTTAGCTAACACAGATTTTCGATATGCGTCCCTTTACGAAAAAGACACTTTTCTGGAATTGCAAAAGATTGAGTTCCACTCTTATGACAAAAAGAGATTTCGTTTAGTTATTTCAAATTTATTGGACAAAAATGTAATTTGTTATGTTTTATAGATAAAGCGAAAACTATTCGTCAAAATCTTCCATCTATTTCCAATCAATACGATATATTATTTTATTAAGGATTAAGGGAATAAAAATTGACACTTGTGTAAGTTTTTTTTTTTTACAAGATACGAAGATGTCTTTTGCCTCTTTGAGAAGATATATCAGCTGTGTTCAATGAATTTTCAACCAAGATTAAGGGTTTAAGGGAATAAAAATTGAAACTTTCGAAGTTTTTTAACAAGAAGATATCTTTTGCCTTTTTGATAAGGTATATCAGCTATGTTCAATCATTTTCAACCAAGATTACCCTAATCTAAGTTAAATTCTTTTCTAATCTTAGCAATCATGCTTCTTGAGGAAATTGTATTTTAATTAATTGTGGTAAAAAAAAAATATTATTCTCATCCAAAGTGGTTATTTTTTGAGAGATTCTCCATACACCATCCTTGTAATGCAACAATCCTAGTACATATTGCAGTATTATTTTATATATATAATTATATACACATCCATGAATATATTATATATATGTTGGTGACGACAGGTTATGACACATGCAAATGTCCATTTAAGAATCGACTTTAGAGCATTTTTCAATTTGTTTAGTTTATAGTAAATTGGCCTCTTTAATGGCATATTGGGTAGGAATAAGAAGTATCCATGATAGCAAAGAAAAAAAGAAGTTAAAAGAATCTCGTTTATTATAGAATGATGTACAATTATACTTTCTTTTATTAAAGGAAAGACTCGAGAAAGAAAGAGAGATAAGAGAATGAAAATATTTTCGAAGATTGAGATTTGATTTTACTTTCATCGAAAACAAAGAAGGCCGAGGATGGCATATGCATCAAGGGAACACACTTTTTTGGGGCAATTGAGCCCTATATGCCTATTTTCATCGAACTTTTGGAAAAGTGAAAATTAACCCACACCTACTTTTCAACCTATCATTTAAAAAATAAGGTTTTAGATTTTTTCTTTCTAAAATCAGGGGGCCTCTAGTATAATTTGTGAAATTGTAGGCTGCAATTGTATATCGGAAGCAATTTGCAAATGATGATTGGTGGTGGTGACACAGTGGGATGAAAAGCGTTTGTGATCAATTATTTGGGTGATTGTGACTGATAAAATGAATAGGTTGTGATTAATAAATAATATGCGACTTAAAAAAAATGTGTGATGGTGATTTGTGATTTGTGACTGTGACTATAATTGTGTGTTATTGTAAGTTTAACCTATTATCAAATGTGACCAGCTGATTTTTAAAACTTTTTCATAAGTTTCTTAATTTTGAAAGTATAACTTAAAACCTTTGTAATTAATTATGTATTATTCACTTTGAAAAATCCTCACAAAACTTAAATTTTGTCACAGAATAAGGTTTTTATATATATATATATATATTCTACCTTGAACCACTATTTTTCAAGCCCAATCAACTTCATAATCTCCCTTCCATTCTCTCTTTTCCCCTTTGTTATTAAGGTTTTGTCTATTTTGCAAGCAATTTGAAACCAAACTGAAATGTTTAAAGATTTCATCAAAAAAGGAAAATAAACCATACGAAGTGACAAACTCATTGCCTCACTTCAATCAATACTATGTCTATCTGTGAACGTTAGACTTGAAATTTTGCGGTTGTTAACTTGTGTTCCTTAATTTTATTTTTATGTTAGAATCCATAGTATGCAATGCAATTCTCAGAATTCAACTAGATTTCTATTTGTAATTTTATGTAGTAATACATTAATAATGATTTGATTCATGTGCATTTATTTATGGTATGATTGTTGTCTGCAGAAATGTGTCATGTTGTGTTGCTTGTACAATCACTTACGCATTAGCATAATTGTGATTCCCGAACACTAATTTGAAACCAAATCGATTGTGGTTGTATTTGAGTTTTTCAATTAAAAAGTGACACAATATGTTATTTTCAAATGCACAACTTTAGCTCTTATTTGACAATCATTATTTGAAAACTTTTTATTTTACATAGTGATTTTTAATCACATTCGCAAAATAAAATATTATGTGCGTAAATTCAAAATTTTCTCTATTTTTAATTATAAAGTCTCCTAAAAATCATTATTTAAAACATTATTTTCCCCAATAATAATTGTCAAACAATGGCTAATATCCAACATACAAAGCAAAAAAAAAAAATGGTAGGGAGTAAGATATAAATATCAATTAAAAGATTTTTATAAGCTCATTATAATATTAAACAATTTAATTACAAAAAAAATAAATTAAAAAGTTTGTAACATTCTTATTAAAAGTGTCAACATCCTAAACAAAAATAAATAAGAAGTAATAAACATCTCATAAAAAGTGAAAAACACATATAAAAGGTTACATTAACTAAAATAAGAATTAAAAATTTTATTTAGAACTCCACACGAACTATCGACTTCGAACTAGTCGCTTAGTCACAACCACATATTCCTCAAAGAGCGATGCTACATGAATAGGGCTGACGTGGCCCTGTTCAACAAGAATAATCCCTCCTCACAAACTTGAGTTCTAGAAACATTCTTCACAAAATAATAAATAAAAAAAGATATGCATATCCTAAAAGTAACGAAAACTCAGAAAAGGTACATAAATTGAAGAGGAAATTACAGCTACAAAGGTTTTTAAATTTCCATTTTCATAAATCAGCAATCAAGTTTAATTATACACAAATCAGGTTTTAATTAATATTTAATATTTACATATTATAAATATAATAATATATTATTCTATATATACACCCCCACACATTTGAAACCCTAAATTAGAAAGCAAACCTTCCCCCCTCATCCTCTCCACAGCACGTCTGTAATCTTTCCCTCCCCCTCAGCCATTGCCATTACCACCGTGCTCCCTTCTCCTTCTATCTCTTCGTCGGACTGCTGCGAAGACGACGCCGCCGCCGCCACCACCCCCAAGACGCCACTACCGAGCGGGGCGATTTGATCCTCTCCACAACCACCGTCTGTAATCTCCCCCTCCCCTCAGCCACTGCCATCAC
>OU503038.1:2070713-2096599 GCA_912172775.2 Fraxinus pennsylvanica | reverse complement strand
GGGTCTCGCCAACCTTCTTTTTTTTTTTTTTTTTAACTGAATTCATTCTTCACAATTTATTTCTTTGTTTATTCATTATTGAACCTCTGAATTCTAACGATTATTAGAATATTGAATTATATTTCAAGTTTGTTAATAGTTAATTGGGCCTAACCCTAAAACTACTCGAATTAAGCTAATTGGAGGGATCATATTATAATCGTTCAATGCTAACCGAATAGTATCAATCCTTAAATGGCGCTCAAGTTTAAATAAAGTTGATTTCCTTTCACCTAAATCTTTCCTTTTTCCAACTTTTTCTAAACACTAAACGAACATATATTCTTCAAACAAGTAGGATGATAGCAAGGTGAGATTAAACTATATTATTCCCATCTCTCGTTCTATTTTTCTATTCAATCATTTTTAAATTTTTATTCATATTTTTTTAAATGTGATTTAAATTAAATAACCTAAAATAAAAATAAGAGTCGAAGCAAGTTCGAGACGAGACCATGATGCCTCGATTTTGAATATGGCAGGCAATACATGCTAGAATGGATCGGGACATTTTGATACCTCAACAAATAAACACTTAAAAAGGTACTTTTAAGCCGATCAAATATGTGTAGGTCAACTTGTTACTCAAATTAACCCAAGCCGAACAATCTAGTGTAGGGTCCATTTCATGTCAATTTTTGTTGTGAAAAAATCCTCATATAGAGGAAAAGCGGTAAGCGATATTTAGCAAGTGTATATATCAAAGTAACTTCGTGAAAAAGTATGACTATAAGAACCATTTAAAAAGCAAAACCTAACATCTTGAACCCTCTTAGAGCGTGAACTGTAGCTTTCAGAATCCTTTCCCTACAAGGATTTCTAAAAAATCCCTAAATGGTGACTCTAATTTTTGCTGATTGAGAATGCTTGGTAAAACTAAAAAATTTAAGTTACAAGCTAAAGAAGTTCTAAGATAACTAATATTTTATTATTGAAAGTTAAAGCCAAAAGAAACTGCTTCATTTTTAAGCAAAGCCAAACATGCTTTTAAGTAACTTATTTTGACATGTTTAACGATAAAAAGTTAATTTAAAGAACTTACATTTTTTAAGCATAGCGTGCTCACACCGAGCACCTATAATCGCAACATTCCTATACAGAAAGGAAGAGAAGCATAATTAGGTAAAGAATGGTGAATATATATAGGGTTGAGTTGAGAACAACCTAAGGCACTGCAAAAAGTTGAATCTATTCTGTAAAATGCATCTCTAGCTAACACCATAAATGACAACTGGTATCATTTCAATTAGTAATCAACCATTTATTAAATAGTTCATAAGCTAGTAGGGCCAAAACTTATAAACTCAAAAAGTCACACAGAAGTGCAATAACATGCCTGCACGATAACTCTAGGAACACTTTACTGGGGTACTTCCATGTCGTAGCTTCTTAGCTGGGGTAGGATTTTTAAGCTCGATGAACAAAACAAAGCATCAAAGATTCCAATTCCTGTTAGAAGGGGTACCTACTAAACTTATGATCTCTAAAGGGTTTTCCTGGGATCCCAATTTCTCGAACAAAAAAAAAAAAAAGACTAATATTACTAGTTTCCATCTTCACGAAGAAAACTTTTCAACACACCTGGAAAAAGTACATATAATCTTCTAATTCTTGCTTCAGCAGAGTATTTACAAGCTATTCCTTATAATTATTTACATTTTACAAGAAGGTCGGAATAGCCACAAGCATGCTTTTGCAACTTGTAACAACTTAAAGGAGGAGCCATCTGCAAGGTTTTGCAAGAAAATGCATTTGATATATACATAGACAGATATTTTTGAAGTGAACTTAATGTACCAGTCCCAGGAGAAAGCAATGGAGAAGTATTATTGTCCTCATCTTTGTGAAAATTTCAACCACAAGTAGACCACAAAAACCAAAGAAGTGCGAAAAGAACCACATGAATGACATGACTTGATCCTTCCTTGATGATGCTTTTGTTCAGCCTCATGTTATTTTTCACCCCTGCCTGAGATTTGATCAATGTCATTTGCTGTAAAAAGAAATAGAACAATCTACAAGAGCTAGGTCATTTCAAACAAGATAATGAGTCGAACAGTTCAAGGATTAATACAAATGATGAGATGAAAAACTTGGACCAAATTTCTAAAACAAGTTAAAGTTTTCGATAATGAGGGCCAAAAGGGGCATGACCTCTTACTTTGGAAAAAGACAGAAATAAGAACTTCCCATTTCAGTTTTTGATAACTCAACAGAATCTTACTGAACCAAAATCAACAGCCTTAAAAATTCCTAAGTTCCCATATGATTAGAGCGTGATCAAGGGGGAGGAATAGAAGAGAATAGAATCAGCTTAAAAGAATAATGCATCAAACAAATTAATGGACAATTTCCATGTAACACAAAGCCAAACGAACACAAAATTTAAAAATTTTCCGGGTGGAAAATTATACCAATCAAACGCACTTAAAATCATTTTCCCTGTAAAACATTTTCTAAACAAATCTTTTCCCTGTAAAATATTTTCTTTCCATTATTGCAATCAAACGCACCCTAAGAACCATTTAAAAATCAAAACCTAACATCTTGAACCCTCTTAGAGCGTGAACTATAGCTTTCAGAATCCTTTCCCTACAAGGATTTCTAAAAAATTCCTAAACGGTGACTCTAATTTTTGCTGATTGAGAATGCTTGGTAAATAAGTTCTAAGATAACAATATTTTATTAGTGAAGGTTAAAGCCAAAAGAAACTGCTTCATTTTTAAGCAAAGCCAAACATGCTTTTAAGTAACTTATTTTGACATGTTTAAAGATAAAAAGTTAATTTAAAGAACTTACATTTTTTAAGCATAGCGTGCTCACACCGAGCACCTATAATCGCAACATTCCTATACAGAAAGGAAGAGAAGCATAATTAGGTAAAGAATGGTGAATATATATAGAGTTGAGTTGAGAACAGCCTAAGGCACTGCAAAAAGTTGAATCTATTCTGTAAAATGCATCTCTAGCTAACACCATAAATGACAACTGGTATCATTTCAATTACTTGACATTCCAAATGTCAATCAACCATTTAATAAATAGTTCATAAGCTAGTACGGCCAGAATTTATAAACTCAAAAAGTCACACAGAAGTGCAATAACATGCCTGCACGATAGCTCTAGGAACACTTTACTGGGGTACTTCCATGTCGTAGCTTCTTAGCTGGGGTAGGATTTTTATGCTCGATGAACAAAGCATAGCATCAAAGATTCCAATTCCTGTTAGAAGGGGTACCTACTAAATTTATGGTCTCTAAAGGGTTTTCCTGGGATCCCAATTTCTCGAACTAAAAAAAAAAAAAAAAGACTGATATTACTAGTTTCCATCTTCACGAAGAAAAGAAAACTTTTCAACACACATGGAAAAAGTACATATAATCTTCTAACTCTTGCTTCAGCAGAGTATTTACAAGCTATTCCTTATAATTATTTACATTTTACAAGAAGGTCAGAATAGCCACAAGCATGCTTTTGCAACTTGTAACAACTTAAAGGAGGGGCCATCTGCAAGGTTTTGCAAGAAAATGCATTTGATATATACATAGACAGATTTTTTGAAGTGGACTTAATGTACCAGTCCCGGGAGAAAGCAATGGAGAAGTATTATTGTCCTCATCTTTGTGAAAAATTCAACCACAAGTAGACCACAAAAACCAAAGAAGTGTGAAAAGAACCACATGAATGACATGACTTGATCCTTCCTTGATGATGCTTTTGTTCAGCCTCATGTTATTTTTCACCCCTGCCTGAGATTTGATCAATGTCATTTGCTGTAAAAAGAAATAGAACAATCTACAAGAGCTAGATCATTTCAAACAAGATAATGAGTCGAACAGTTCAAGGATTAATACGAATGAAAAACTTGGACCAAATTTCTAAAACAAGTTAAAGTTTTCGATAATGAGGGCCAAAAGGGGCATGAACCTCTTACTTTGGAAAAAGACAGAAATAAGAACTTCCCATTTCAGTTTTTGAGAACTCAACAGAATCTTACTGAACCAAAATCAACAGCCTTAAAAATTCCTAAGTTCCCATATGATTAGAGCGTGATCAAGGGGAGGAATAGAAGAGAATAGAATCAGCTTAAAAGAATAATGCATCAAACAAAAGAAGGGTTGCACAACAAACTGGGTATTCCCTTCTTTCCCCTAATAATGCCACCATAAATGCTGGAAATTTTTGTTCCCTTCTTGCAGTCCTCAAACTGTACAAGTTCACAAAAAATATATAAAAAAAGATCCACTTCTGGCTTCAGACTCATTTTAACATGATTTTCCATTTTCCTCATCACTCCTTTATTCCATCCTCCAGTTGACTTCAATGTCAAATTTTAAATTTTCATTTTTGAAGGTTTTGTTGGTGCTATAAGAAGTGACATTTTTAACAGTAAAGGATTGTATAGAAGCATGGCATAAACCCTCTACATCACCATGGTACCTGTAATTTGCAAGACTTTTTTCAACAAATTGAAAATGAACACCAAATTCTTCTTTCATGTAGCATATTGGCTAAAAGAGTTATTCATGTGCACTGTGTCTATTAAGTCAATAATTCAGAAGGAAAACAGGTTGCCAACTGCGGCTAATTCCTCATCTACTTTTCCAGCAATTAGTGTATGTAATATCAGTAATCAGTAGAGGCTCAATTCAGATTCAGGTTCCGTACAGTTAATGGCATACCAGCTGGTTGAGAAAATCATTCTCGTATTTAGCTTCAGATTCAATTTCTTGAGCTACCTGCATTATTAAATAGGCAAAGAATCCAGAGCAAGAAATAGAAACAAATTCTTGAAAAGGTATACAAATTAGAGCACATAACAGGATTCACTAGTACATGGCATGAACAAAACCTTTTATAGGTAAAACCAGGAGTTTCCAAGTGCAATGTCTATTAAACATCTGAAATACATAGTCATCAAGGCACAAAGTGTACCAAAATGCAAAGAACTCTTCGGATTAAGCACAAAATACCAAGTGATGCAAGAATAACACATAAGAGAAGAATAGATATTTGAAATGACAATTCAGCAATATTGAGAAACTGAAGCATTTTTCAGTAGTTGGTGCAAAAGTAAGTTGGTTTCACCACGGACTCATTCAAAATTAGCAAAAATTAATTTTGTATCAAGATTATATACATTTTAAGCAACTATTCCAATTCCATGTAACAAACTAAGAAAACAGTGGCTCAGATGAAATAGGTCTCAAACTTCGTGCGAGTTTTAATGCTTCAAGATAAGAACAATTCACAAAACAGCCAAAGCTTGCCTTGCTGCACTTTTTACTAAGGTGTTCTCCTGGCCTTGCTTCTGAGAAACATCATAGAATACAGAGCATCGTTGTGAAATACTTCCTCATATTTAACTAGAAAATGGAACAGAACATCACCGATGATCACCAGTCATAATGTTTGCTAGAAACTTATAGGCAGTGTTCATCATCTTCACATGAAACATCAATTCACTTCACGAATATTAGATCATTCGGGATAATTAAAATCAACCGACAGTCAAGTTTCACTGGATATTTGCTGTAGAATCAATGAGCACAATATGATTAAAGGATGCAAATGTCAAGATTAACTTTTAAAGAGCTCTTCCAAATAGAGTACCAACGTCCATAGTAACAGTCCAAAATTCAAATAACTCCTCCAAAATACCTGCTGCATTTGCCTTGAGCTACAATTAAGAAAATATGTTCATATAGCTGGAAAATCCAAGTAGTCAACAGGTCGATTTTTTTTTTTTTTTAATAACAAAACCCCGTTTGATGATCTAACAAGCCTATTTGCACAAAATTTTAGCACCTATAACAAACTTTACAACACGAGCCTAAAATTCTTTGTTATGTAATATGAATTGTGTGTAATCCGGTGAGGCGGTGACCTCATCATTGTAATCCACATGCATCGGATCAATTCTTAACTAGATATCATCTTAATTAGCACAGGCCCCGCCAACGATCTCGTGCTTAATCCTTCCCTATTTTATCAATTAATAAACAATCCCAGCCAAAAAACCACAAAAAGGGAAAATCTCAGTTAAATAGAATTAATCGTGAATACTAAAATAATATATCTTGAATTGTGAAATATCTCAATCTATATGGATAAGCCATTGTAGAGAAACTGCAAATTTCGGGAAACATCAAAATTATAGAATGAGAAAATTAGTGGAAACTATGATTTTAAATTTCATTATAAAAAATCAGGTACTATTTAAAAAGTCTTAACTATAAAAACAAGAAAAAATATTTTATATATTTTTATTTTGTCCCCAATCTTGTTAAATGTGGTAATATATACATGATTTTAATTTTTGAAATGATAATTATTATTTGAATCTGGAGAGAGAGACGTTTATTCTTTTCTTCTATACCGTCATTGTGAGAGGTCGCAGAAATCACACAAACTGCAGAGGTCATAAATATTGTATTTCGTTTTTACTTCACATATTATCAAGCCACAATTTTGCACGTCACATTAATACAAATGTCATAATTTCACGTCACGTAAGTCACAATTGACAGAATTTTGGGAACAATATAAACGGTACAATAATTTCATTATGTAAAATTACTAAATCACTTGTCACGTATTAACTTTACGTATGTGTTTAAATATTGGTGGTCACATATAACTTTTAATATGAATTTCATGCCGCTCACAAGGAATAACACGTGTGAAGTTATAAAACTATATTCACAAATTATTAAATGACAAACATATCTTTAAGAATTCCAAATGCCTCCTTATTGTGACAAGCAGAATATTGGTTGTAATCTATTGACATGTAGTATGGTGCTTATGGCCAAAAAACATGTGAGGAAATTATGAAATCATGGTGCAACACTTTATCATTTTCTTAATCTCAGAGATGTTAAAATGGGGGAGACAGTAACTGCAAGCAAATTTTTAGGGAAGGAATATGATGAGAGAAAAATCAATTTATCTTTTACTAACCACTAATTAGGTAATATTTTTATCTTATATTAACAATTATTATCTATTTCCATTATAAAAAATCTTAAATTATGACCTGAATTATCAAAACTTTCTCAAACTTTGATATTTCTAAAAATGTTATCTTAAAATATGGCATTTAAGATTTTTTTTCCCTTTAGAGGAAACCATGCGTTTAAGTTTCCATTGTAGAAAATCATGTATTCTCTCTCTTTTTATTGACAAATCAGGTATTTTTGTTTTAAAAATATTTTACATATAGTTTTAGTATATATTTTTATTTTGTCCCCAATCCTGTTAATTGTGGTAATATATATTAGTTTTTTAATTTTTAAAATTCAAATTATACAAAATGAGATTCTTATTGTTTCAATATTATTTGAAGAGATAACCTTACTCTATCCTTCACCGTCATTATGAGAGGTCACACATAAACTACAAAGGTCACGATCGTTGTATTTCATCTTTACTTCACACATGTTATGAAGTCACAATTTCACATGTCAAATGAATACAATCACATAATACAAATGTCACAATTTTGTGTGTCACGTATGTGCACAATTAAGATAGTTGTGAACAACGCAAATGTTACAATAATTTCATTGTGCAAATCATTGGTCGCATTAATTTTACGTACGATCTTAGATATCGATGATCACATATAACTTTTAGTATGATTCCCATACTGTTCACAAGGAACAACAAATATATAGTCGCAAATTAACAAACATACCTTTATGAATTCCAAATGCCTCATTGTGACGCGCAGCATAATTGTGGTTGTGACCTATTTTGATATGTAGAAGGGTATTTTCACCGGAAAACATGTTAGGAAATTATGAATTCATGGGCCCCATTCATACTTTCCTTGTTCTCAAAGACATTAAAATGGGGGAGATTATAAACGCAGGCAAATTTTTAGAGAACAAATATGATGAGAGATAAAAATCAATATATCTTTTAATAACAATTAATTCAGGTAACATTCTTATCTTATATAAATCAATTATTATCTATTTTTATACAAAAAAATCTTGAATTATGATCTGAAATGTGAAAAGTTTCTCAAACTTTGATATATCTGAAAAATGTAATCATAAAGTATGGTAATTAAAATTTTTTACCTTAAATTAATAAAATTTGCCCTCATGCAATACATAAATTAAATTCGAAGTTTTACAGGCGGAGTCCAAAACAAAAACCCAATTAAAAATTGTGAACAAAGTCATTATATCTTTTACCTTTCTAAGCCATTTTTTGTTTATGGACTATTGGGATGACAATGGTCGGGCAAAGTTGAGTTGACAACCTGAGCTCTGATCGTTGACCAAGGGGCGAGGCTTGGCCCATGGACCTTTCCCGTGATGACCCACTTGGTCCATCGCGTGAGCTTTTCGCTTTATTAAATAGGGTTTTAAAAAAATAAAAAGAAAAATTAAATAGGGGATAAAAACAAAGAAATTTAATATAATGAAATAAGAAAATAACGAGAGCCCGTGAACCCAAGGGAGGGCTCGTTGAGCTTGGCTCAACTAGGGATGTCAATCGAGTCGAGCGGCTCGTCGGCTCGTACTATTCATGCCCACGAGCCGCTCAGGCTTGTCAAAAAACGAGCCCGAGCACGAGCTGAGCGGGTTGGCTCGCTAGACAAGCCGAGCTGCTCGACTCAACTCGTCTAGCGAGCAAACCCGCTCGGCTCACTAGACGAGCCGAGCGGCTTGGCTCGTGCTGGGGCTCGTTTAACGGTCACTGAAAAATCAGTGACCGTTTGGTCACATTTTTATTTATTTATTTATTTTATTTTTTTATTTTTCTTCTCCTATTTGAACAAATCGATATTGGGTGGCACCCAACATTGCATAATTGGGCCTAGCTCTGATACCATGTTAGGAATATTGGGCCTAACTCCACCTAATAAAACCGGCTTATTAGGGGAGGATTGCCCTCACCTTATAAAGTGGATCATTTATATTTTCCCAAACAATGTGGGATTCTAATAATAATGAAATAAGAAAATAACGAGGGCTCGTGAACCCAAGGGCTGGCTCGTTGAGCTTGGCTCAACCTATAGGCTCATGTTGGAATGAGCCAAGCCGCCCATGGACCAATCTCTCACAAGCCAACAAGCCGACCAAGCAAGCCGTCTGGACCTATTGCCATTCCCAACCCCAAAATGATTATGATCGTATTCTTTGATAATTTTTGTTGATCGTTAAATAAAAACCAGATTTTTAATTATTTTGGTATCCTTTATTAAGTTAACAAATTGAGCTGGCCAACACTTCACATGCTTATTTGACTAAAAATTGAGATGATGGTCTCCCCCAGCCACGGATTACAGTTTCAAGGTGCATTTCTTGTACAAGTTTAATGGTCGAACCTGCCCCACACCCAAGGATTCTTGGCGGGCATGAGGAAGAATGGGAGGGAAGATGAGGAGTCTATTAAAATACGTGTTAGTAAGGAACTTGCAGGTGAAGGATATGTTATAGATGCTAGTAGACTTGAACGTAATTTTGTACCTGGAGATAAATTTGATGAAGGTTTGAAGTGTTGAATCTTTATTTCATCATGACCTTAGAGGACAAGGGTTGTGGGTTTGATGGATGGGAGAGCAAGGTGGGTGAGTAGGGTGGAGATGAATCTTTGTGATAGAATCACCAATTCGTGGTACTAGAATGCGCGAAGCTGTCTCAGTCCATCCCAATCTGTACCCTATGCCTGTAACACCGTCGTCGACAAATAAGTAAATGCCAAGAAAAATGAAGTAAATGGAGAGAAATAGAAGTGAAACTAAAATTCCTCATTTTCTTCTATATTCTACAATGACATGTTTAGTAAGGTGAATTGGACAATACTAAAAAAGAAGAAAATGTTAAAATTTTATCCTCTATACTTTCTAATATTGCATACCAAACATCCCATAAAACAAAGGACATTTACAATTGAAAGCTTTTTATAACAACCAGTGCATCCAGGAGAAATAAACCCAACTTACAGAATGAATACCCACCTGTACCAATGATAGTTGCCCTCATTATTTCCTTTTTAAAGCGGTGGACAACCTAGTCATCAATCCAAACTCAGAATGGTTACTGGACAACGAGGGAGAAGCGATGTCCTTAAAAACATAATTCATCTAGCATTTGTGCCCCATCTCATTTATCGTATTTAGATTCAGGAAAGCTGCTTAACTGTTGAAAACTATGCAATATACAATCAAGTAGAAATTCCTAAGAGGATCACAACAATGTGAAAATATCAACCAGAAGAAAGAAGCAGAGATCCAACACCAAGAAAACATATGCAGAAACTACAGATTGTCTCTCACAAAAAAGGACACATTCAAAATGATGCTAACATTACAAATTGACAGCCCCATATCAATGCATTCAAGCATACCACACCCATCCTCCAGATATCTGCGATAATCGGAACAAATTTTGATGCACAAACTCAAACAACATTTTGAGAGAGACGGATTTTTATGGCATTAATTTACTCAGGGTTGCAAAGCATTTTTTATAACAATTTGCACCGCTCAACAGATGCCTTGATAATCAAAATTACCGCACGAGTCCTACAGAGCACAACCATATGGACAACCAACAAGAATTTCATATATCAAAAATTATACTCCTAGAAATAAAAAAAGAAAGAAAGAAAAAAAAGATTATACGAAACTTGACTAGAGATACATAAATATTTTCACAGCTTGTTACCCATTGTAAGCACGAATACTCCTCTCGTGTAAAAAGTGACCTTGTTGAGTACTCTACTATATCCAGGACAGAAATCACGCAGGAAATTAAGGGGGAGAGAAACATCGGCAACGAGAGTACAAAGTACCTGGTCTTGTGGGATTGATTGATATGTGACATTAAATTGCCACTTGACCGGAGACCCCAATTTATGAAGGGGAATTCGTCTTTCACGAGGTTTATCTGTCATATCTACTACTTTGACTTCATTTGAAATATCCCTGAGTCCAAAAATAATGATACTTCAACTTAGAGAAATAGAAATTATCACAATAACCAGATTGTATTTAAAGAATGTTTGATTATGCTTAAAAGTAAGTCCAACTTACTTTTAAGTTACTCATTTTGCCTAACATAGGTCTAACATTAATAAAAATGTCCTATCAAAACATTAATAAAAATGTAACTTTTAAGACATCAAAAATATTTGATGTTTCTGCCAACACAATTTTTGCCGATGCAAAGAAATAAATAGCAAATTCTAAATCTCAATATTGAAACACATATTTGTGAATCCTAGTTGTGTGCATAGTCATTATGAACGCGCCCAACCAGCAAAACTAAAGAAATGATTGTAGACGCATCCATTACCATCTGTATCCAAACACACCTATTTTATGAATATTTAACTTCACTATCTCACCGATGTCAAGCGATTTAAATGTTAAGCCCATGTTTGGTCCCCATTATTTTCAAAATACATTTTTCTTCTTATTTTCAACCATACATTTTTCAATAAAATAATATTACAAGCAAACCCAAAACTTTTCTTTATTTTTTAACTACACATTCTCAATCAAAATACTATTCCAAAATGCATTTTGGGCAAAAAAGTGGCTCAAATAGGCTCTAAATGAAATAAGCTACGACACTATAATGTCGAGTTCTCTAGCCACATTACGTATTGCAATTAAATGGTCAACTAATATAATGTATACATTACAAACCACCAATAATATAGAAAAAAAGGGTTAAAATGAGGCCTCCAACAACAAGAGTCCTCCATTGTGTCTTCTTGTCACACGAAGAAAAAAATTAGCGGCTAATATGACATCTATAAAGGTAAGATGCATTGATTAAGTATATTTTAAGTGTTTAATTTGTTCAACATATATCTAAATAAATTTGAATACATGTTTTGTTGTGATTATATTAGATGTCCTTTTACCATAGAAGAAACAAATAGAATGTACTAAAAGGTAAGTTTACAAGTTTGATAACATGTATCCAAAGTGTACAGGTTTGACAACCCCGACATCTAGCACGTAAACACAACCAACCCCATAAGTACCGCTTCAAAATAAATATCTAGTATAAAAGGTAAGTTTGGAGAGTGAAACTCTCACAATTTCCCAAATGTATATACACTTCCAAAAATAACGTGAATGGGATAATTAAACATATTTATTTTATGTATGGACTCTTATAGAGAATTTGCCATTAATTAGTTACTTGGTTTTCATAGAACCATTTTAGAATTAAATAGGAAAGAACTTCGTTACATATTCCAAAATTATTATTTCTAATCCCTTGGCTCCAACAAAATTCTAAAAGTTAAACCCAACAATTAATATAACTTCCAGGAAACTCCTTCCTTTTTGTCAATTACTGGAGGCAACTACGATGCACGTATGAAGGATTATTTTAAAATTATTGATGCTCTGTGCATATACTACCAATCTACATCAGTTCCCACTGAGAAAAGTAAGAATGAAATTATAAATTCTTGGTATCAAATTATGTTCTAAGTTCAAAGTGTGCATAGGCAGTCTTTTCTCAATCAAATAATATCAAGAATTGTCTTCTGAGAATGGAAGTTTATAATAAGGATCAATGGAGGCTTTCAATGGTCGATATTCATATTATTGTTATCTTTTCCAAACGAAAATTAATTTGACAAATTTAGTGCTATGTCACACAAGGAAGAATTGCATTAAAGGCATCAAAAAATTTACTAGTTTATTCTCTGATTTAGAGGGCTAGCATGTCATATACTATTTCAGTTCTTACATCTCTTCCTATATTGCTGCATTCCATGTTTTTCAAGAAAAATGTGTCTTGAGTGCGCTTGATCCGTATATCTTATTAGAAATGGGTCTTATATAAATTATGCATCCAATTTTACACATCTAGAGACAATAACAATATCAAAAGACGTACAATATTTCTAGTTGATAAAAAAAACAAAAAAACAAAGAATTGTATCATTACAAGTAAAAAAGGTCACTATTTTTACAAACTTACTAGTATAGGTGTCCAGATGTAGCCTGTGAAGCATTTTGAAGGATATGATTGACATATGATGATACAGCACACTTAAATACCCCCGTATAATTAATGCTTAACAAACAGAAAAAGAATTAACTTCTGAATAACTTTAGGCACTGTTGTCGTAACAATTAAGCCCCTCTTTGTCTCCCTTTTTAATAGAGTTTTTGGGGAAAAATAATTCTTGGAATTGTGATTTTTTGGAAAATATGTAGTTAAAAAGTGAAAAAGATTGGGATTTACGTGTAAATATTTTATTGTGTGAATGTGTGGTTGAAAATGAGTTTTTAAAAAAAAAAAGTTGAAAAAAAGGGAGACAAACAGGGGCTATGTTTCTGAAAGTCAGTATTGCCAATTTTTATTTTGGAGGGGATAGTCCAATTGAAATTCCAAAACAATCTCTATATAGTTGCATACTAATTAAGTTAAGCACATTGTATATTAATCACCAGCTCATTCAAATTGACCATTCTTGAATTCAATATAGATCATGTAAGGAAATTTTTTTTTAAAGAAAAATAAAGTAAAATTACTTTTTTACCAAGTATCTGAAATAAAAATCTAACAAAAAAAAAAAAAAACAACTAAAAAGGTTTAAACATGTTTGTGAAAAGAACTTACTTAAAGGTAACTTCTAAGCTTAGCCAATTATAGCAAATCTTCCAAGAAATCCCAAAGACTTTCAAGTCAAGGACACTCTTTAATCTTTCGAACAGAAGGCAATGATATATCTAATCTTCAATTAGTATGGCATCCTCATCACCGTCCGATGCATATTCTTCACCATTCCAAATTCGAGGTTTTGCTCTTGTTTCCATGTCTTCTCCTCCCTGGTACTTGAAAGATTTCTAGGGAGATTGGAATATGTGAAAGGAAACGAATGTAAAACATACCCAGAAACACACATCAGGGAGCTAATGGAAGCTACTTACCCCATCTGGTACTCTTGCAGTGGGAGGCATTGTTTGAAATGGAACACTTGGTACATGTTGTAGATTAGAGAGTTGATTGAACACCATATCTCTGCAGTTATGACATTCATTAAAGAACATTTTACCTATATTAAGACTAAAATGGCGAAGACTAAATCCTGATATCAAAATTTTCACAGCTGAACAAAGTATATTTATCTACCGTCCCTTCCCGGACTGGGAGTTTAACAAGATATTAGATTAGTAAAAAATGAGAAAGGAAAATTTATGGTTTTATGCTAATATATTCAGGAAAGAGAAAGTTTGAAAAGGGACAATACTAATGTCTTTCCAGAAAGAGCTAAAAATAAAAAGGATCAAATGATTCAAAATATTGGAAAACCAAGACAAAATTGGGCAAATTAAATAACTATCAGATATTGGTCAAGGAAGAAGAGTCAACAAAGCACCTAACTTGAAGTATGACACAACGAGCATGAACAGGGCAAGCGAGATACAATGTAGGATTTTTGTCTTTAGATTCCAAAGTACTAGACTAGTTACTTTCTATGCTTTTTTACTTTCATTGGTTGGAAATTAGGTTATATACTCCCTCTTAACTTTGTATAACTTCGTACACTTTTTATTTTTCTATTAGTATTAATGAATACTCTACGTCTCTACCCTTGTAGTGGTTTGACTAAAAAAATGCATTCAGCATACAATGAAGGAAAGTTCTGGTACTAATATTAGTCTTGCCCATTGGACCCTGAAGATCAAATCTTCAATACAATACAATACAACTGAAAAGGGCATAGACTAATGATATTCAGAATGCCGAGGCTTCCGACATGAATACAAATTAGGGGCATGTTCGGAAGAAATTAAAATCGGATTAAAATTGAAAAACTAACCGTTATTGTTGACTTTTATTAGACGAGTGGGACCCAATAACGATTATATTTTCAATTTTAATTGAATTTTAAGCTTAGCCAAACATGCTCTAGATGGGCTCATTGCTACCCACATATAACTTAGTTTCAAGTGATAAAAGGTTGAAAAGATAACATAAAGAAAAAATTTTAGAGAGCATAATTACCGAGTCAATTTAAGTTTGGGCGGTTTGTACTATATTTTCAACTCAAACCATTTCATGCAATTTGGAATCTTTTCAAACCAAACCAAACTATTTTATTTTTGAATCAAACCAAATCAAACCATAATTTGCGGTTTGGTTCGGTTTTAATCCGATGTTAACATATCGATATTATAGTAATATATTTAAAACAAGTTAACATATAAGTTTAAACGAGACCTAATAATATTAAATGTTAAATTACATTCATCTTTCCCACCCGTGAATAAATTATTTTCAAATTTGTTAGCTAAAANACTAGTGAATAAATTATTTTCAATGTTGGTTGCTAAAAGATTTTAATAGAACGAATATATTTTTCTTCATTTTTATGGTAAAGGTGGAGTCACATTCTGTTGTAATTGTTTGGTTAAAACTCCTTTCCGTCCTGCTAGTGAGATGAAAAATAAAGACTGAACATGATATGTTTAGATGTACAAAGAATGATTGAGTTCAGGTTTATTAGGAATTGATAAATTTCATTCTCTTAACTACTTTGAAAAAGTAGAAGATAGTAGTACTAGTTAGGGAACTTTAGAGCTTGTTTGGGAGAGATTAAAATTGGATTAAAATTGAAAATATAGCCGTTATGGTTGACTTTTATTAGACAAGTGGGACCCAATAACGGCTATATTTTTAATTTTAATTGGATTAAAATCCATTTCAAACAAGCCCTTAATATTTTCTCACGATCAATATGCTATGTCTTTCATTCTTTCCAAATCAAAAACAAGTTCATTAATCACTTAGGCACACAGACTTTTTTTTATCCAAACCACAACTTACAAGTGTATAATAAGTTCAAAACAACAAATAAAAGAAAGAACAATAAAAAAATGGCTTGAATAGGAATATGAGACTTACCAAGAGAGAAGAGAGAAAGAGGCGATTCAGGTACAAATTAGCAGACTAACAAGTAAAAGGTGACTGGCGATTTGTGATTGGGAATCACATTTCGTTTAGCAATGGCGGCAAGTGTCAAATGTTTGAGAAATGAGAGTTTAGGTTAGGGCTTCTAAAACTGTGGGCGTGATTTGCTGTCATAGTTTTGTTGAATTATGATTTAGATTTTTGAAAATACAAGTTTCTTTTTTTTTATTTCATATGATTTCGGAATAATTTTAGATTAGTTTAGATACAGGGTCAAGACACGTATTGTAGACTTATAAAACCACGGGCCAATAATGATGAACTTAATTTACTTTATACGATTATTACAATGGGATGGTTGTAATTTGTATTGCTAAATTAGTATTTTTTCGGAAAAGTGAAAATTGTAAAGTTTATAAGTTAATAAAATTAATTTTTAATTAAAAAATGATTCGGTTTGGTTTGTGCGATTTTTGAAAATTGAAACCCAAACCAAGCATTTTGAAACGGTTTGGTTCGGTTTGAAGGAAAAAACCGTGGGTTCACGTAGACCCGAACCAACGATATCGATTCAATTTGCGATTTCGCGATTTTTTTGAGCAGCCCTACTTTCTATTGTTACCTAACTGGGCTCAAATATCATAAGCCTTATCCAAATTTAAAATTGTGAACCAATTGTATTGGTTTCTGAATTAATATAGCATGAACTTGATCAAGGAAGAAGAATCTAACAACTAGCTAATTTGAAGTATGACAAAGAGAAACATGAAGAGAGCCCATGAGATATATTGTGGGCTTTTATCTTTAGATTTTAAATTACTGGACTAGTTATTTTTCTGTTTTTTTACTTCCATTCAGGTTATATGCCCCTCTTAAATTTGTATTTTGATTTATCTTGTTTTAGTATCAATAAATACTCCACCATTGTGGTGGTTCAATTTATAGAAATTGCATTCAGAATACTTAAATAGATGGCAGGGAAGGGCCTGCGGGAGTTTAACAAGATATTAGATTAGTAAAAAATGAGAATGGAAAATTTATGGTTCTATGCTGATATATTCAGGAAAGAGAAAGTTTGAAAAGGGACAATACTAATGTCTTTCCAGAAAGAGCTAAAAATAAAAAGGATCAAATGATTCAAATATTGGAAAACCAAGACAAAATTGGGCAAATTAAATAACTATCAGATATTGGTCAAGGAAGAAGAGTCAACAAAGCACCTAACTTGAAGTATGACACAACAAGCATGAACGGGGCAAGGGAGATACAATGTAGGATTTTTGTCTTTAGATTCCAAAGTACTAGACTGGTTACTTTCTATGCTTTTTTACTTTCATTGGTTGGAAATTAGGTTATATACTCTCTCTTAACTTTGTATAACTTCGTACTCTTTTTATTTTTCTATTAGTATTAATGAATCCTCTACGTCTCTACCCTTGTAGTGGTTTGACTAAAAAAATGCATTTAGCATACAATGAAGGAAAGTTCTGGTACTAATATTAGTCTTGCCCATTGGACCCTAAAGATCAAATCTTCAATACAATACAATACAACTGAAAAGGGCATAGACTAATGATATTCAGAATGCCGAGCCTTCCGACATGAATACAAATTAGGGACATGTTCGGAAGAGATTAAAATCGGATTAAAACTGAAAAACTAACCGTTATTGTTGACTTTTATTAGACGAGTGGGACCCAATAACAACTCTATTTTCAATTTTAATTGAATTTTAAACTTAGACAAACATGCTCTAGATGGGCTCATTGCTACCCACATATAACTTAGTTTCAAGTGATAAAAGGTTGAAAAGATAACATAAAGGAAAAATTTTAGCAAGCATAATTACCGAGTCAATTTAAGCTTTTTTATATGTATTCTTTATGTGGTTCTTTCTACTAAGGGTGAATGCGGTTCGGTTTGGGCGGTTTGTGCTATATTTTCAACTCAAACCATTTCATGCAATTTGGATTCTTTTCAAACCAAACCAAACCATTTTATTTTTGAATCAAACCAAATCAAATCATAATTTGCGGTTCGGTTCGGTTTTAATCTGATGTTAATATATCGATATTATAGTAATATATTTAAAACAAGTTAACATATAAGTTTAAACGAGACCTAATAATATTAAATGTTAAATTACATTCATCTTTCCCACCCGTGAATAAATTATTTTCAAATTTGTTAGCTAAAATAAATTTTTTCAAACCAAACCAAACCATTTTATTTTTCGAACTAACCATAATTTGCGGGTTGGTTCGGTTTTAATCCGCGCTTTACCTATCGACATTATAATAATATATATAAAATAAGTTAACATATAAGTTTAAACGAGAACTAATAATGTTAAATTACATTCATTTTTTCCATGAAACTAGTGAATAAATTATTTTCAATATTGGTTGCTAAAAGATTTTAATAGAACGAATATATTTTTCTTCATTTTTATGGTAAAGGCGAAGTCACATTCTGTTGTAATTGTTTGGTTAAAACTCCTTTCCGTCCTACTAGTGAGATGAAAAATAAAGACTGAACATGATTTATTTAGATGTACAAAGAATGATTGAGTTCAGGTTTATTAGGAATTGATAAATTTCATTCTCGAACTAATTTGAAAAAGTAGAAGGTAGTAGTACTAGTTAGAGAATTTTAATATTTCCTCACAATCAATATGCTATGTCTTTCATTCTTTCCAAATCACAAACAAGTTCATTAATCACTTAGACACACAAACTTTTTTTTATCCAAACCACAACTTACAAGTGTATAATAAGTTCAAAACAACAAATAAAAGAAAGAACAATAAAAAAATGGCTTGAATAGGAATATGAGACTTACCGAGAGAGAAGAGAGAAAGAGGCGATTCAGATACAAATTAGCAGACTAACAGGTAAAAGGTGATTGGCGATTTGTGATTGGGAATCACATTTCGTTTAGCAATAGCGGCAAGTGTCAAATGTTTGAGAAATGAGAGTTTAGGCTAGGGCTTCTAAATCTGTGGGCGTGATTTGTTGCCATAGTTTTGTTGAATTATGATTTAGATTTTTGAAAATACAAGTTTCTTTTTTTTTTTATTTCATATGATTTCGGAATAATTTTAGATTAGTTTAGATACAGGGTCAAGACATGTGTTGTAGACTTATAAAACCATGAGCCAATAATGATGAACTTAATTTACTTTATATGATTATTACAATGGGATGGTTGTAATTTGTATTGCTAAATTAATATTTTTTCGGAAAAGTGAAAATTGTAAAGTTTATAAGTTAATAAAATTAATTTTTAATTAAAAAATGATTCGGTTTGGTTGTGCGATTTTTGAAAATTGAAACTCAAACCAAAGCATTTTGAAACGGTTTGGTTTGATTCGGTTTGAAGGAAAAAACTGTGGGTTCACGTAGACCCGAACCAATGATTTCGGTTCAATTTGCAATTTCACGATTTTTTTGAGCAGTCCTACTTTCTATTGTTGTCTAACCGGACTCAAATATCATAAGCCTTATCCAAATTTAAAATTGTGAACCAAGTGTATTGGTTTCTGAATTAATATAGCATGAACTTGATCAAGGAAGAAGAGTCTAACAACTAGCTAATTTGAAGTATGACAAAGCGAAGCATGAAGAGAGCCCATGAGATATATTGTGGGCTTTTATCTTTAGATTTTAAATTACTAGACTAGTTATATTTTCTGCTTTTTTACTTCCATTCAGGTTATATGCCCCTCTTAAATTTGCATTTTGATTTATTTTGTTTTAGCATCAATAAATACTCCACCATTGTGGTGGTTCACTTTATAGAAATTGCATTCAGAATACACGTAAAGAAAGTTCTGGTTCTATTAGAAGCACGAAAACGGATACGTAATTCGAATACGATTTGACAGTGATACTCCAATGTGATTTCTTAAAAAAATTAGGACGCAAATACGTCTTATAAAATTCAACATAATTTCATTAATATAAAAACATTAAAACGGAATATGAAATCTGATTTTGGTAACATGCTTCCAAAGTGGTTTTGATAATTCTTCTTGAGAAAAAGACATGTTTTAATGTTTTAAGTTCAAAAGAATTTTTCCTTTTCTAAAACTCTATCTACTATTTTATAAGATAGTTATTTTATAATTTATAAGTACATTTATTTAAAGAAATTAAATATATAGTGGAGTTAGACTATATTAATTTATAATTTATTAGCACAGTTTTACATGTATTAAATCATTATTTATTTTCAATAATAAAACTAATGTAACATCATTTTACATGTATTATTTAATACTAATTACTAATTATTTTCAATAACAAAAATATATTTGCCAACTATTAACAAGGTTTCACATGTATTAAAATAATAAATAATATTGTGTATTTTAAATAAAAAGTGCAGTTGATTAATTTAAAACTCTAATTGTGTATTTTCAATAAATATTATTAGTATTCAATGAGTTATTAAAATAATTAAAAAATATATATCCGATACATCTCGGATATGTATCGAAAACAATTAAAAATGCCTATTCGATACTTATCGAAAATTAAAAAATATAAAAAATAATTAAAAATATGTATCCAATACATATCGAGGGTATTGGATAGTTCCACAAGTACTCGTACTTCTTACTCTTGCCCATTGGAACATGAAGATCAAATCTTCAATAGAATACAACAGAAAATGGTACAAAAATAACATTTTAGCTATGTTGATATGGAGAAATACTGAGGCTTCTGGCATGAGTACAAATTAGATGGGCTCATATCTACATAAAACTTAACCCTTGTTTGGCCTCCATTTTAATTAGATTTTGGGAAAAAATTATTTTGGAATGGTAATTTTTTGGGGAGTGCGTGATAAAAAACAAAGGAAAAGTTGTGAGTTTACGTATAATATTATTTTATTTGAGAATGTGTAGTTGATAAGAAGAGAAAGAAAAATGGAGAGTTTACGTATAATATTATTTTATTGCAGAATGTGTAGTTGATAAGAAGAGAAAGAAAAATGAATTATAATTTTAATGGAGCCTAAATAGGGCTTAATTATGGGTGATAAAAAGGCTGAACAACAAACATAGATTAATTTCAGAGAGCACTATTATCGAGTCAATTTAAGTTTCTATTTGTATTCTTTATGTAAAGATTTATACAGCTTCCCCAGGTTCAAGGCAGGGATGGTGTTGTTGGGAAATAAATATCATATGCCTTATTCAAATTTAAAATTATCAAACAATTGTAATGGTCACCTGATTTTCTCCAGATCTCTGACTGAATTTAGATTCTTCCTGGGCTTCGGTTTCACATGAAGAGTATAGTTTGGGCCAAAATACTCGTAATATTCATTATGAGGCAAATTATTATCAAGTTCCACACCAACTGCAACCGCTGTCTGCAATAAAGTAGGGAATCATACATAAATTCATATCCCAAGACAAACAAGGAGGATGGAACTTCATACATTACATCTTAAGCATGGGGAAAAGAAGAAACAAAATGCAAAAAGGCAAGCATAAACTCATGCACAGATAAAGCGCATGGAAAGCACACACAAGAGGGAGAGAGACCTCATAGCACCAGCAACGAGCAACGTTCCTCATTGTATAGCCTCCACCACCCAAAACCATAAGGGGAACATTGAAAGATCTCAAGAAACGAAGGCAATCTGCATGACCTTTCACAGATAAGTTGAAGCTCCCTAACTTGTCACCAGCCAATGAATCTGCCCCACACTGAAGAACAACAGCATCTGGCTGGTAGACCTCCATGACTTTTTGGATGATGGGACGGAATAAACTATGGAAACTCTTATCATCCACACCATCACGTAAAGGGACATTAAGAGAATAGTATTTCCCATCACCTGCCCCATTGGTTTTTATGTGACCAGTTCCTGGAAAAAAGTTGTTCCCAAATTTATGGAATGACACTGTCATTACTCGATCAGTAACATAAAAAGCCTCTTCAACACCGTCTCCATGATGAACATCAATGTCGATGTAAAGTACACGCTGCAGGTAAGAAACAATGTATTGCAGAACAGTAAAAATCCACCAAAAACAAGGTCAGAAGTATAAGAGGGGAGAGAAGTTTGTTTGTCAAGGAAAATAATAGTAATAAGTCAACAACTTCCAATAGGAAAATAAGGCAACAATTTTAATGTGTGAGCATAAGTTGACTGAACTACAGAAGTAACTAAGCTTGATGTGCAATAATAAAACCTCAAATTTCCCTACACTCATGTTTAAGACAACATTTAAATAAATAAATGTATATCCTCTTTAACAAGCTCAGATGAGGTAGTACAACTTCAACATGGCCAATTCCCATTGAAAATTGCAATTTTCATGGGTTAGTAACATTTTATCGACGCTTCTTAAGAAGTTTAAGCAGTACAATGGTTCCAATTACTGATTTTAAGAAGAAAACTCAATTCATGTGAGCAAACGCAGAATCTCAAGATTTTGAAAGAACAAAAAACAAAAAGTTGACGTAACAACATAGTCTACAACTACTAGATTTCTCATAAATAGTTGAAGTTGTGCGTGATGCATCTAATGTTGGAACTGGACGTGTTTTAAGTCAAGAAGGACATCATATAGCCTTCTTCCATTAGAAGCTCAATAAAGCGCACCAAAGGTATTAAACCTTTATAAAGAGCAGAGAGCTCTATACAGTTGTCGAAGCTTTGCACTATTGGAGTCATTATCTCCTCGCTAAGGAATTTGTTCATTTTTGGTTATGGAGCTTCGTGAAAGAATATTCTTTTGTCAGCAATCACAAATTTGTTGTACATTATTTCTTCTATGGGCCTATGGCTATACTATACTAATGACGAGATTTGAGCTACTAAAAAGGAAATGTTCTTGTTTAGAGCATGTTTGGCTAAACTTAAATCCAATTAAAATTGAAAATATAGCTGTTATTGGTCTCACTCGTCTAATAAAAGTCAACAATAATGGCTAATTTTCAATTTTAATCCAATTTTAATCTCTACCGAACACGCCATTAAAGGTTTCAACATTATCCATGCCAACTCAATAGCTGGTCAGACACGGAATCATCATGAATTTTCAATGCATGATGGTTATTAATTTGAAAGGCACTTGCCTTTGCTTACCAAACACATCACTTCCAAAACAAGTAATACGGGATGCACAACGTAGATTGTAGGGGCAAGAGGTCATTTTGAAAGAGATAACCATTGTCATGGAGGATCAGTATTAATGACAAACTTGAAAGTGATGTGATTGTATTATGGTGTCAAACCTATTGAATTTTGAAAGGAAGAGAGAAAAATACACGTTTGTACATGCAACTTCCTGTGCCACATGAACCATGGCAAGACCTAAGCATGGATTTCATTCTTGGATTGCAAAGAACCATCCCTGGAAACGATTCTATATGTTATAATATATCATTTTTCAAAGATGGAACATTTTCTACCATGTTCAAAGACTTAAGATGCCGTCCACATTGCTAAACTCTTCTTCCAAGAAATAGTTCTCCTACATGGTTAATCCAAAACCATTATTTTGAATCGGGATATAAAGCTTATGAGATACTTTTGGTGAACTTTATGGAAATGTTGAATAACAAACTGAGGTTGTCTTCTTCTTTTCACTGTCAAAGTGATGACTGGCAGAACAGAGGGTACTGATAGATGTTTGGCTGACCTATTACATTGTCTAGTTGTATAAAAACTTGGAATTAGATTCTTCCTATGTCTGAAGTTCTTTATAATAGCTCAGTGAACAGGACAACTAACCACAACCCATTTGAGATTGTTACTGGTTCGTTACCAAGAAATCCAATCAATGTGGTCCCTTTACCGACCGAAGCTCGACCAAATGCTGAAGCAGAAGATTTTGCTAAATATATACATGATATGCACAAAGATGTTCGAAGGAGAACTTCACCCAATGAAGGTTACAAGGCATATGCAGATTTTAAAAAGATTTTTTGAGTTTAAAGAATGTTATATTGATATGGTCCCGTAACACCAGAACAGCACCCTAAAGGTGCATAAAGCTTCATTGAAGGAAGGTTGGTCCTTACAAAGTGCTTAAGAAAATCAACTACAATGTTTATGTCCTCAAAATTACTTGGTGTTGTGGGCATTAGTAATATGCTAACATCAAAGATCTTATTCTATATCATAATGATGCTACATCTAGTGACACTCTAAGGGCTCATCTTCCACCAGCTTCATAATTAAAAGAAGGAAGTGAACATATTGCTAATCATCAAATTGCCTCAACTAGAGAAGTGTTTACCAAAATATCTAATCAAATGGAAAGGAGGACCACTTTCAAATTATTCCCCAATAAAAAATTTAAACAATTGAAGCATGACCTCTAGGACAGATTCTATACCTTCAATTACTTGTTGGGACCCAGTTTTCTCGAGCCTGGGTGAGTTGATGGAAATCAGTTGCAGACCATTAATTATTTATCGAAGAAATAAAAAAAAAAGTAATAAAATTCTAAGAACATGAAGATCAGTGTGTTGCACTTACATGTGTTTTCAGCTTTGTTATTTTCACTAAAGGAGATCAAAGCGTTGGTCTAAGGATGAAACTAATGTAGTATTTAGCTTAATGCTTAGGATTCTATAATAGTCCCAGAGGTCATAATATACCGATGAAACATATTGGAAAGCAGAAACCAATATCACATACCAACTAAATGTGCTTCTTATCACTGGAATGGCACAAACAAATGAATGAAAAAGACTACAACCAATTATGGAAAAACATAAATTCCAAGAATCAAACAAATTGGATAGCCCAAATAACGAGGTCGAACTTTGCTTTTCAGCACCAGCATGGACAGCAGGACAGATACAAACATGTGATACCAAACATGCAAGCATTCGCAGACTAGTTCATGTAGAGAGATCCATCGCTTTGCTCGCATAATAAATTTTCTTAACTAGAAAAAGTAAACATCAACACGAAGAATTCTGCAATTTCAAAAATTAATAAACGACTAAACAAAACAATCCCCCAAAAAACAACAAAGAAACAAAAAATCTTGAATAACAAAATTAGAAACGAATTATTTGTCTACTTACCCTTTGGAATTTGAGTAGCTCCAGGATTCCGAGAACAATATCATTCACATAGCAAAAACCCGAAGCCAAACTTTTCTTTGCATGGTGAAGCCCACCAGCCCAATTGATTGCGATATCCGAGTCCTCGTGGTTCAGTTTAGCAGCCGCACCAATCGAACCGCCAGCCGAGGCCTGGCAGAACTCGAATAGCCCCTCAAATACAGGACAATCATCACACACATTGAAGCGCTTTACTTTTTGAGCGTTGTTCTCGTCATTGACGGTATCTGGGGTGATCGAAGATAAAAAATCTACGTACTCGGGAGTGTGAAACCTACTTATATCGGCGGCTCCTGCCGGAAAGGGACGGATGATCTCCATTCGACGGTATAGATTGTAGTTCACAATCAGGCTGTGAGCCATGCTAATGCGGTGAGGCTTCATCGGATGCCCTTGGCCGTAATAATAACCACCGACTGCAGGCTCGTAAAAATAGCATACCCGCCGCTTCTGAGCATCAGGGCCAATAGAGGGCAACGAAGCGCCTTCGCCGGAGCCAGAATCCATCGCCGGTGAATTGGTTTAACGTAAAAAAGGGTGAAGATTCCTATGTAAGACAGTAAGAGCATGAAATGGTTGGTCTGACGTGGATTTTTGTTTTATAACCCACATCAATGGGCCCTTATATGGGCCAAAAAACTTAGTAGATTGGGTGGGATTCTAATCAGAAGTGGTAATTACTTCAAACCAAAATTTTTGGAGAAAAGTTTATGGGTCAGGTGTTTACTATTCTAAAATTAAAAATCAGGCCCAACAGTTTAAAATTACAAAAATCAGGTTTTTCTTAAATTAATTAATTACATTTCATAATTATTATATTAAATTAAATATT
>OU503038.1:2052176-2069724 GCA_912172775.2 Fraxinus pennsylvanica | reverse complement strand
ATAGTGGGGTGGGTATAATATATTATTTTTATTTTATAATATTATTATTAATTAAAAATAATAAAACCTGATTTTTGATTAAAAAAAGTCAAAACCTGATTATTAAAAAGTTAAAACTAAACACCTTGTTTATGGTAATTTTCTCAAATTTTTAAGATTCAATTTCTATATAAAATTTGTTTATACAAAAATCAAATATTAATTCAAATATTTAATGTTATTAATACCACTAAAATTCATCACAATCTCTAATTAATCTCCATTCTCATTTATCTCACTTTCTCACGCATCCCTTTCTCTATACTCGTCGCGGTGCATCATAACCGTTGCACCGACTTGCTCCTCTTGTAGCGGTACTGTGCGACCGTCGAGCACGACGCAGCAACACCGTTGCGTGCAGTGGTGCCTCGCTGCTGGCAGTATCGCTGCATGCTTGCAGTGCTGTCACGATGGTGTGTGCGGTGCTGATGCTAGTGGTGGTGGTGCGGTGAATGGAGGTGGGGTGCAGCGGCGATGGTTTTTGGGGTTTTGGGTTGGTTTCTTCCTCTGATCTGCTTCGTTGGAGCTTTTGGGGATGTCACCAGTGTTTATTTATTTATTTTTTTTTTTTTTGTGGTTTTGAGTGGTAGCGGTGCCTGCCTTTTTGGGTTCTTTTTCTTTTTCTGTTTGTTACATATTGTAAAGCAGTGTTGACGGTGATGTTGTTAGCAGTGGTGGTGGTGTGATTGAGAGTGGGATGGTGTGGTGCTTTGGTATTTTTTTTGTTGGTGGTGGCGATTGTTGTATATTGAGGTAGGTGTAGGTGCAGTTGGCGATAGAGGTGGAGCACATAATGGATTTGAGGGGATGGTGGAGGTAGAGGTGGTGGTTGATACAGGCAACCGTCTTGGTGGTATTTGGTGGTGGTGTTGACTGTTATCATCATCATTGCTATGGTGCTGACGGTGGTGCTACTGGAGGCAGAAATTGTTTTGTTGATTGTGATCAATAAATTGGTTGGTGTGTAATCAATAAATAATGCGTGACCAATGAAATATATAAATTGTGACCAATAAATAATGTTTGACCTAAAAATTTGTTAAGTTGTGACCAATAATTTGATAATGTGTGGCCTTAAAATAATTTATGATCAATTAATTTGATATTTTGTGACTATAAAATTAGTTGTGATTCATAAAATTTGTAATTTGTGACCAAAAATAATATGTGACCAATTCATTTATTTAATTTGTCACCGAAAAATAAATTGTAACCTATAAAATTTGTTGTTTGTGACTGTGACGTCTGTAATTGCAACTAATACATAATTACGATCATAAATTATATAATATTGTGACCCTAATATATTTAATTAATAAATTTTTTTTAGTTAATTATTTAATAAATAAAATTTAAATTAATATTTGATTTTTGAAAAAGTAAACCTTATTTCTTAGATTTGAAATGGGTCATACTTAATGTCTTACTAATGAAATTTTCCCTTTTTAGAAACTGATAATGGCATCAAAAATATAGTGGGCGAGAGCCCGTTAAAACCAGTCAAATCTAGTTGAACTAAGCCAACTAGGTTGAATCCCTTTTTTATGAAAGCTATCGAATGAGTCAGGATGGAGTGGCTACCTGTTGGAGGTTCAACCAACCACCACTGATCAATTTCGCTTTGAGGTCACCCTTTACTCTACCATTATTATAGGGGTACGGGGTTCGAGATAAAGAAAGATCACAACACACTATTAGTTTTCCCTTTTTATTTTGCTTGGATTTGTTTTTATGCTATTAGCTATTCTGTTGATTCTTTTTCAAACAGGAACCATCTATTTACAAATATCATTAACAAGATTTGATCTCCAAACCCAGAACCAAAAACCTCCCCAAAGCTTGGTCATCCTAGATAAGTTGAGGTAGGAAGTTTGGCATTCGTGAGGACACATCCCTTCCTTATCTATTAAGAATTAGGTCCCGTGACAGAACTTTTTTCACGGCACATTTAGTACACTAAGCTCGACATAACTCGTAGGTAACAATCATGAGAATTTTTTTTCTCGAATTTTCATTGAGAGTTAAAGGATTGTCCTTTTAAGAAATGAAGTTTTTTATTGGAATGTGAATAAGATTTTGGTTAGCCAATCTTTGGCTTTCATATTTATTATTATTATTATTATTATTATTATTATTATTATTATTATTTTATTTTTTTGTGATTTTGAGTGGTAGCGGTGCCTGCTTTTTTGGGTTCTTTTTCTTTTCTGTTTGTTACATATTGTAAAGCAGTGTTGACAGTGATGTTGTTAGCAGTGGTGGAGTGGGATGGTGTGGTGCTTGGGTATTTTTTTTGTTGGTGGTGGCGATTGTGGTATATTGAGGTAGGTGTAGGTGCAGTTGGCGATAGAGGTGGAGGACATAATGGATTTGAGGGGATGGTGGAGGTAGAGGTGGTGGTTGATACGGGCAACCGTCTTGGTGGTATTTAGTGGTGGTGTTGACTGTTATCATCATCATTGCTATGGTGCTGACGGTGGTGCTACTGGAGGCAGAAATTTTTTTGTTGATTGTGATAATAAATTGGTTGGTGTGTAATTAATAAATAATGCGTGACCAATGAAATATATAAATTGTGACCTATAAATAATGTTTGACCTAAAAATTTGTTAAGTTGTGACCAATAATTTGATAATATGTGGCCTTAAAATAATTTGTGATCAATTAATTTGATATTTTGTGACTATAAAATTAGTTGTGATTCATAAAATTTGTAATTTGTAACCAAAAAATAATATGTGACCAATTAATTTATTAATTTGTGATCGAAAAATAAATTGTAACCTATAAAATATGTTTTTTGTGACTGTGACGTCTGTAATTGCAACTAATACATAATTACGATCATAAATTAGATAATCTTGTGTCCCTAATATATTTAATCAATAAAGTATTTTTTAGTTAATTATCTAATAAATAAAATTTAAATTAATATTTGATTTTTGAAAAAGTAAACCTTGTTTCTTAGATTTGATATGGGTCATACTTAATGTCTTACTAATGTATTTTCTCTTTTTAGAAATTGATAATGGCATAAAAAATATAGTGGGCGAGAGCCCGTTAAAACCAGTCAAATCTAGTTGAACTAAGCCAACTAGGTTGAATACTTGAATCCCTTTTTTATGAAAGCTATCGAATGAGTCAGGATGGAGTGGCTACCTAATGGAGGTTCAACCAACCACCAGTGATCAATTTCGCTTTGAGGTCATCCTTTACTCTACCATTATTATAGAGGTATGGGGTTCGAGATAAAGAAATATCAGGACACTCTATTAGTTTTCCCTTTTTATTTTGCTTCGATTTGTTTTTATGCTATTAGCTATTCTGTTGATTCTTTTTCAAATAGGAACCATCTATTTACAAATATCATTAACCAAATTTGACTTCATCTCCAAACCCAGAACCAAAAACCTCCCCAAAGCTTGGTCATCCTAGATAAGTTGAGCTAGGAAGTTTGGCATTCGTGAGGACGCATCCCTTTCTTATCTTATCTATTAAGAATTAGGTCCCGTGACAGAACTTTTTTCACAGCACTTTTAGTACACTAAACTCGACATAACTCATAGGTAACAATCATGAGAAATTTTTTTTCTCGAATTCTCATTGAGAATTAAAGGATTGTCCTTTTAAGAAATGAAGTTTTTTTATTGGAATGTGAATAAGATCAAAAGAAACTTTAGCTATTAGAGGGATAATAGAACGAATCATATTTTTACCGCTAAACTATAATTTTGTAACAAACAAATATTTCATATACTTTTATATTGCAACGTGCGAGATATGTTTCATAAATTATGCAAGGATCCTTGCTCAATGTATGGGGCCGTGTACAATTTTTTTTCCAAAATTGTCATATGTCAACACTACATTAGTCGGTTTAAATCTACTTTTTTTTTTCCAGCAAACACCTGGCTCCCTGAAATTGTCCCCTCGCAAAAAAACACTGTACAAGGTGGCTCAACTTTTATGCAAGGGACAATGAAGTTAATGGCCTAATAAATGTAAAGTATATGCACTATTTGACTTTCTTTTTCTAATTTTTTTAAAACTTATTTTTAATCATACATTTTTCTAATAAAATAATTTTTTACTCACATCTCTAACTTTTTCATAATTTTAAATTATATATTCTTAAAAGAATTACTTTTTATAAAATTTATTTCAGAAAAATCTCTACCAGCATGGGACGTATTTTTCATATGAATCAGGTGCTAGTGAGTACTGCGGCAAATCCTCCATAAAAGGAATTGACCTTTACAAAAGCTCTCAGTGACCAACAAAAATTGATAATTTTTTTCAAAGTGATGATTATCATATAATAATGGCGTATAGGGAAATTTTTTTGGAACACTTTATTTATTCTGCCTTTCCTTTTTCACCACCTAATGATTCAGTCCTTTGACATGGCTCAATATTTTTGCTCGTCTCAAAGAACAAGAAGGGAAAATCTTGATTTTGGAATTAAAAAAAAAGTTTCACGGCCATATATCGAGTTTATTGGCATGTAAATAGGCGTTAAACAAGATATATTTACATGTTATTACTTTGTCAGTGTGATTTAGTTTTGAAATAACAAGACAAGATTAGTGATGGCCAAAAAACCAGTCCCATGAAGAATTTAAAAAAAAAAAAAAAATTATTTTGGACATTGATTGTTTTGAACATTTTTTGTTTCGAGTACTTGCTTTGGATATTGATGTAGTTAGTTCGAATATTATTTTGCTTTGGATTTTAAAATTTTGAATTTGTATTTTAATTGAAAAAAAAAAGGGGCAAGAAACGGGGTAGGCCAGCGCCCTACCCCGCCCAGTCTAAGGCGGGGTGGGGTGGGGCGGAACCCGCCCCGTTGCCATCTCTAGACAAGATAGTCTATAATATGTGTATCCATGTTGAATTTTGTTGAGGCATCATGTCAGCTTGATGAACATAATTATGTCGAAACTTTTCAAAGGACATCGTTAGTTGAGTTTGTCAATTGAAGTATGGTCAGATCTAGTATTGTAGTTGCACAACAACATCGATAAGCTAGGGAAAAAATGCCATTCCTTCTTATGGAATATTATAGAACTATATGGAAGAGACGAGTACTTTTAAGAAGTCAAGTAAGTTTCAATCCACTTCATCTAAAAATTTATAAGGTCAAATCTTGATGTCATGTGTTGATAAAATGTATGCACATTTTAGGCATTTGATTACAAAATAATATTGCCTTGAAGCGAACAATATGTTATTGAAAATTAAATTAACATGTCATGTCTCTAGCAAGCTTAACTTTTCAAATCCTTGAATCTCGAGTCGAGTAGGCGTTGTAGAAGTAAGGTAATGCTTATAGACCTCGACGGCGCGTGGGTTCCAACTTTTAGTGCTTCAATATTTAACTAGTCTCCTCTATGCTTCATGACTTTGTTTGATATTTGGGTCGATCTTTTCATCCTTCCCTAGAGTTGGTTCAATCTTATGAGTCTGAATTCAAATGATTTAATAGTCACCTACCTTAATAAAAGAAACTTAGAAACTATTTGAACATTTCTTTTCTGAAATTCATGCACCTATGAGTAATAATGGTTGGTTAGTGGGTTTCATCTTGTCAAATAATTGCCTTACTTAACTTCAAATAGAGGTTATTGTCTTGATTAAAACTCTTCATATTTGGCTTAAAATTTTCAAGATTCTCTTGTCCTCTCATTTTATCCCTTTAATTTAAGTCAAAAGTTGCCATTAATTGCCTTAAGAAGATTTTTTTTTCTTTTCTGTCTAATCATAAAAATTCAATAACACTAATTAAAGTTTTCTGTCTGAAATTGATTCCTAAATTTTTGATAGATTTGACATAAATTAACAACTTCGTCACACAATCTGGTCCTAATCCCCCTTTTTTGGATTTATTTTTAGTGTTAGAATAGTATTTTGACATTACGATTCTGGGGAAGCTTATTCATTTATATTGGCAATTAATTCGTGTAAAGGCGTAATTTGCGAGGTGAAAAATTGTAAATGTATATTATTTTTTTTTTGAAGATTTCATTGCGGGATGGATTGTCTCACATCAATCGCTCGATTTATAATCTCGAACCCAACATTTTGCAATATATTTTCACGGTACTTTGAATAAGAACTTTGGAAGCCTTGCTTAGTTTGATTTGGATGACTTTACACTTTTCATGTATCCTTCACATTTTTACTTTCTCATTCTCAAAAAAAAAAAAAAGGGAAAAGAATGGAATTTTTAGTTGGTATTTTATCGGGTTGGATCTTGGATAGTTGCACAAGGATATCTTCATGGAAATCTTCCTCTGATTGTGGTGGTTGGAAACCCAGTAGACATGATTCTCATATCTCTCAAGAGCAAGTCATGATAACGATTACTGGTAAAAACAATCTCACGAGTAAGTCATCCTCATCAATTTTGCAAGTGCATTCTTCGCTAAAATTATAAACCGTAAGTACTCGAATCGCTTTCAAATAATAAAGTGGATTATGAGTTCGAATCGATCTCACGAGAAATGTTTAATTAATTACATAATAGTTAATTTAATTCTAACAAGAAAGCGCACAATAATATTTTGATTTTGAAAATAGTAAAAATAACGAAAACGTCCCCAAAAAGAACAAATCTAAAAATTACGAAAAATTGAGAAGATAAAGTAGTTGGGATTCATGATTTCACTTAATCATCACCTAATTAATTTCTCCACATGCAAATTAACAAATTATTCATTATATGTTAGACTTAATTTTCCTATTTTAACTAATTACGTCTCTTGAGCGAAATTAGTCATAACCAATTGGTATAACCTATTGTATCTCTATGTTGATTAAAAACAACCAATTGCATTAACTCTTTATGAAAATAGCTTACCTACCTAGGGTTAGGAGTATATTCCCATCCCTTACAATAACCTATGATATTTACTATTTGATATAAAATGCACAATATTCTCTCAAAAATTGTACAAATCATTCAATACAATCATTTATTAGCCAAATAAATGAATAGCGTGAAATACAATAATAAATATACATAAAAATAAGTATTTTAACATTATAGAGCAAATATTGAAATAAATAAAGTTACGTAAAGCTCCATCATAAATTCCAATACAATGAACTTTGCTCATTTTGTATAAATGATAAAATGATGAGATTTATAGAAATACATTACAAATTGGAGAAAATAATGGACGAAATACAAAACTAGAACTAGAACTAAAACTAAAATTCGCATTTTGGTTGGATTCTTGAAGGTTGCAATGCCCGTATCCGATACGATAAAAATAATTATTCTATTCGAACCTATCTAATAATCTAACGAATTTTTAATTATTAAATCCATATCTGATTTGCTATATTATCGAATATCCAATCCGAAATTAAAGAAATTAGAAAAATAAAATCAATGTTGAAATTAACTTTATTTTTTCTAATTTTTTTTTTCAATTCTTAAACGGGTTTAATAATTATAAAATTTTCAACTTTTAGCCAATTGGATTGAAAGGTACAAAAAGATACTTGTCCATTTATTAACTTACTTATTTATAGAGGATATTTCCAATCATTTTGTCATAAACTTTCGATGTGGGATATAAATTTATTTGGTTTGATTATAGTACATTGTACCTTTAGTTTTACTGTAGTGTATTGTATATTTGATTTGACTATAGTGTATTGTACTATTATATAAATAGTTATTTATACTTTATTAAATTAATTATTTTTTCTATCTTTTACTAATTAATAAAAATTTAAAACTCTCCAAATATTTTAATTAGCACTATAGTATATCTTGTTTATCGAATATTTTTATTTTGTTAAACTCTTAAAATTGCATTTGGTACTATAATTGTATGTATTATTAAATAATTTTTAGGTTGATTAAATTTTTAAAATAATATTAAAATAAGAAAATATGTTTTTATGTTTTTTAAGTCTAGACTTCGTTTAGCCTTGTCTAGCTCAAAACCTCTACGTCTCGTCACGTATTACACTTTTTGGAATATTGTGTACACGTGAATTGACCTTTTTATTTTTTTATTATTCTAAATTTCTTTATTTTTTCATTAATTTATTTTAGTGACAAATAACATGCTATAAATATATTTAACAAACTCAACAATTTATAACAAATCAGATCGGATTGTTATCGAATTAGATTGACATATATCCATATTTGATTCATTTAGTTAACAGATTATCGGATTCGGATTTTAATCAGGTTATCGAACTGAAACCCTAAATTCATGTCCTATTAATTTCATCGGATTTGAATCGAATTGGGATCAAAATTCAATCTACTGACAACAATCCATTGACAACCCTAGTTGCAATGACTTGGTCTTGATTTTCCCCCCAAAATCTTTCCATTTTCCCTCCCTATGCCCCCTTTTCTCTCCAAAATGAAAGTAAAATGAAGGCTGAATGAAGAATGGGGCTAATGGCTAAAATTTGGCTATTTAAATGACATAAAACAAGCAATAAAAAGTCCAAAAAGCCTTCCAAAATTTGGCTGTACACGATGCACGTGTGAACCGGGTAGCCCAGAGGCACACTGTCTTGTGACTACAACTACCCCGAGTGTGCCTCGGGTACCCCATCAATGCCTGAATTCACACGAAGACCTTTGCCACCTTTGTTTTGAAGCTTATGTCCTCCAAAAATTGCACGTCAGGTTCCTCAACTCTAAACTTTTATATTTTGATCCTCGAATTTTGACTATATTTCAATCATACCCTTTATAATTTGCCAAGGTCCTTCAACTTTCGGCTCTTCTCCACTTCGGTCCACAACTTTATGTTTTTGTACACCTTTGGTCATTTTTCTCTTCATTTGCATATTTCTCTTTCAATTTAGGATTTTGACCACTAAAAGTATTAACTATGCAATTATGAGTAAAAATCCGCTCATGTAATCAATATTAAACATATTTAGGCATCCAATAAGAATATGAAAACACACTTACCATGCATCATATTCCTTCATATTAAATCATTGAATGGTGAAAAAATCTCCAACGAGCATGTGACTCTCATCAATCTCGAAACATGCTTCATATCCCTTCATATTAACTCGTTGCATGGCAAAAAAATCTTTCACAAGCTTGTTGCCTTCGTCAATTTTTCCAAGTGCGTCTATCCTGCAATATTAGCACATTGGTTGGTGAAAAAAATCCACAACAACGTTGCCTTCATTAATTTCGACAAGTAAATCATATTCCACAATATTAGCTCATTGCATGGCAAAAAATGATAAGAGCATCATCAATTTCGCGATATATTACTCATATTATTGTTGGCTCCTCTTTGTTCCCGGATGACAATTAAACTAAGACATACAAGTAGATCAGTTGAAGAGAAAGACAATAAAAAAAAAGTCCTGACAACGACTTTAAAACTTGTTGCGTGATAATTACAAGTGTTCGAAGTCAAATAAATAAGTATTAAAGTGGACTTAAAGAATCAAAATTATCATTCTCGTATATCTATCTATTTAATAATGAATCTAACTATTTCTAACCCCATGAATAAAATAAATATTGATGTCAAGGTATCGATTAAAACTAATAATAACTAAGAAAGTTAACACGATTAAAGAAAATGTTTTTTTTTTTTGAATTGTGGATAAACTATTCAATATGATAGTTAAAACATTATGACTCACGATTTAACCGTAGTTATCACCTATAATCTTGCAACTAAAGTTCAATTCCTGAGGTTGTACTTAATCGAATTCACTAATAAAACAAATTTGTCTTTCTCAGTTTCAAATCAATTATATCTAGTTGAGTCAACTCATTATATTTCTACGTAAATTCGAATAAGCCTAAACTAAACTTATTAAATCACTTTGAAATTAATTGTAGACCTCAATAACAGTAAAAGTGTATATTTTACCTTTTATTCAATTGTCGAATTATACCTCATTATTTAAATTTATAACTCACATCTCGATTTGTTAAAATTCAATAATCATGAATAAGTCATCAAGTAATTCAAGCATTATGAAAAATAAGTAAAATCATTACATGAAAAAATTAACCCCACAAATCTTGAGAGGTTTGAATCTAGTTACTTCATTCGTCCTGACTAATGATTTAGTTACACATTATAACAAAAGAAAACTACAAAAGGATTTAAAGGGAAAACAAGAAAATGATGAACATTTTGCACCAAGAATCCGTCTTCTTCATGTCAAAATTTTGAAATCTTATCTTTTTGTCCTTGTTTGAGCTACATTTTTTCTAAAATATATTTTTCTCCCTCTTCTTTCTGACCACATATTCAAAATTTTCTTCATTTTTTAACCACACATTCTCCATCAATTTATTAATCAAAAACTCATTTTACACAAAAAAATTGGGCTCAAACAGACTCAAATGTTCTCTTTTTTCCTCTCATATTTTGACCAAAAGTAGGTCTAAATATAGTAACTTGACCTTCCTCGAAAGTCAGGCTTCTGGAAGGATCAAAGTAACTCTGAAACTATAACATCCACACTTCAAAAAATAACGATAGGGTTGCGCTTTGCTTATTGTTGTCTAACCACAGCAAAATGGCCATTAAGAGTAGCCACGGCCTAACCCCCCCCCCCCCAACTCTCCTTTTTTTTGCACTTTGATCCCTACTTCAAGTTTTTATACGATTTTGGTCCTTTTTATCCAAATATTAACCCCGCAACGTCCAAATGCGTCCAAGTTTGTCCTCAAACCTCAATGATCATCCAAAATTGGTCCTCTTCAAGTTCTATATAACTGTGCAAATTAGTCCACAAACTTTTGCAAAGTTGAATTTAACTTTCTTAACTTGTGAATTTCCTTAAATTAAGCTCAAAATCGTCCAGGTACCTCCAAAGCGTTGATTTTACCTATGACAATAATATTTAAACTAAATTAAATAGAAATTCGCTCAATTTACTAATGTATAACAAGTTTTTAAGAACATATAAGCATGTAAAACACACTTATCAATAATCATATGTGCACTTGTGGTAGGACCACCCACTCAAATAATGAGTGTGTTTGGTATGGATTTTTAAGGGAAGAATTGATTTTTGAATAGTGATATGATGGGAAATGTGTGGTTGAAAAAGAAAAAAAAAATTGATGTGATGGAAAATATTATTTTATTGAAAAATGTGTGGTTAAAAATGAGAATTGATTTGAGAATTTCCCCCCCCCCCCAACTCTCCTTTTTTTTGCACTTTGATCCCTACTTCAAGTTTTTATACGATTTTGGTCCTTTTTATCCAAATATTAACCCCGCAACGTCCAAAAGCATCCAAGTTTGTCCTCAAACCTCAATGATCATCCAAAATTGGTCCTCTTCAAGTTCTATATAACTGTGTAAATTAGTCCACAAACTTTTGCAAAGTTGAATTTAACTTTCTTAACTTGTGAATTTCCTTAAATTAAGCTCAAAATCGTCCAGGCACCTCCAAAGTGTTGATTTTACCTATGACGATAATATTTAAACTAAATTAAATAGAAATTCGCTCAATTTACTAATGTATAACAAGTTTTTAAGAACACATAAGCATGTAAAACACACTTATCAATAATCATATGTGCACTTGTGGTAGGACCACCCCCTCAAATAATGACACCTTGTACCGTGAACCCCTCAAACCATGCACCTTGGATGCTAAGTGGGTGGATTTTTCTCTCATTCAAGTTGTTATTATTTAAGTGATTTAGAGTTTGAAATGTCGCGACGTACGTATAATAGAATTTTCAAATGACTCTTTATATTTAAAAATATCTTATGTATACTATAGAGCATCTTTGAATTTAGAGAGTAAATTTGTTTATGCACTCTAAGAATACTCTCTATTTTGACTATTTATTTTATTTTTCCAATGAACATTTATTGATTTCTCTTCGTCTCTTATTTAACATAATTTTTTTATATGTTAATGGCTAATAAATTCAAATGTAGTTTGTATAATTTAAATTGTAGAATATTAAAATTTATAACTTATTAAATGTAATCATTGTTAATTAAGAAAAGATGGTGAGTTTAGCTCTTCAAATTTAGAAAGTTAAAATAGACAGTTTATTGAAACTTATTTTTATGCACCGACTCTCTAAAATAAAGAGTATTTTGTATTTGGAGAATTTTTTTTTAGATGTTCTAAGATATTCTCACCGAAGTTTTTCTCGCTTGGGATTTATAGAATTGTTCTAATTTTTGGTTCCCCTTAGTCCCTATTTAACAACCATTATTTCAAAATTCTTTTATCTACGTACTCATTTTCATACATTTTTCAAAAATTTACTATTTAAAACTTCATTTACCCCCAAAAAAAATTATTGTCAAACAGGGGATTTTTAACGTTTCTATAGACCTACCTTGAAATTCAATCCAACAGCAAAAGCATCACTAGATTTGCTTAGAAATCACTTTATTACCTCTCCCTCTTCACCACCACCTCGCCCTTCTCCATATATATACGCATAAACGATGACTTGAATTCTAAATATAATTCTCGCTAAACCCTCTTTAATTAATCATCAGGAACTTTGATACATATTTCTATTTGTTGTCAAGAAATTGAGCCATCAAGCTCGGTACTGTCAGCTGTCACTGTTAATCAAAATCTCAGTGTCAGCAAATAACAGAATCCAAATGGGGCGCCATTCTTGCACTGAAAAAGAGAAGCTAAGAAAAGGGTTATGGTCACCTGATGAAGATGAAAAATTGAACAATTTTATCACAAGATTTGGAGTTGGCTGCTGGAGTTCTGTGCCCAAATTAGCAGGTTTTGTTTTTTTACATACTTTCTCATAGTAATTCCAACTCAACCTTTCCAACATTTTTTGCCGTACGATAACTGGGAACCAAGCCCTACCTAGTACAGGGGCTAAGATCAACACACATATGATACCCGTTATCAAATGGAAACGGGCTAGATGGTGATGAATTGCGATAGGTTTAAACTTCCTACTAGTACCTTATTAACCTTCCTAGATTTCTAGGACAAATAGTTGTGAAACTGCGAGGTCCAGTATAAGAAACCGAAAAGTAGTGATTTAATTCTAAGAGAAAAAGCCCAAAATTCAATTTTTTTTTTCTTCCTGTTATTTGTTATGGAAATTATGAACTGGGAATGAATAAAATTGGGGTTTTTTTTCTTCTTCTTCAGGTTTACAGAGGTGTGGAAAGAGTTGCAGATTAAGATGGATTAATTATTTGAGGCCTGATCTTAAGAGAGGAATGTTTTCACAAGAAGAGGAGGATTTGATCATTAGTCTCCATGAAGCACTTGGCAACAGGTTATATTCATATTTCTTTTTTCGCCACTCGATTCGGTTTATTTGATGCTGTCACTAATTTGGGCCGCCCAACAAAATGTATATTAAGATTCATGATGCAAGCGGTCTCTCTATTGACCTATGAAAAACATTGACTCGATTTATTTGATGCAGCGTCGCCAGTTTGGGTCGATTCATTTTGACTTTGCTCGTGCTCTCTATCGACTAAGAAAAACATAGGCGGGTTAAAATGATTATATTTGATATATTCATGTCTCTATTTCGCTACTCAATTCAGTTTATCCAATACGGTGTTACTAATTTGGGACGCCTAACAAAATGTGTATTTAGGTTCACATTGACAACCCTCCTCCTTTACTCCGGCTTTATATCAACTATGAAAAACAAACATGGAGTAAAATGATTATATCTAATTTTACAGGTGGGCTCAAATTGCAGCACGATTACCTGGAAGAACAGACAATGAAATAAAGAACTTTTGGAATTCATGTTTGAAGAAGAAGCTGATAAAGCAAGGCATTGATCCAAAGACTCATAAACTGGTACCCGAAACCGGAGATCAGATTCTACAGCCAAAAGGGCTTCCATATTTGGCAACCTCAGATGAAATTGGACAAGAATTTCGTGTAAACAACATAATTTGTGGAGAAAAAGAATATGATCCTCCGTTCTTGTCTGAATATCAAGATAGTTTTGATCCTAATGGACACCATTCAAATTTTGTGACTGATTATGATGATCAGAATAATCAGATTGAGGGAAATCCTGATTCGAATTCGAATTATGGCTTCAACTCTCTGCCGGATTCAGCAAATATCGATCCAGGGATTTTTGTGGATACAGATTTTTCTGATGGTTCAACTTCAAGAATATGTTCATATTTGCGTTCAAGTAACAGTTCAAATGTGAACGGCCATACCGGGATTCAGACAAACAATATGATGCCAAATTCTGAACAATATTTGTGGGATTTCGACACGAAATTCAAATCAAGGTTTCAATTTCAGATAAAAAATGAAGAGAATTCAAGTTCTTGGCAAGAAGGCCCCAGCAGCTATATATAAAAGAATTTTTCAGAAGATTTCTGTAACTAGCCATTGAGTGAGGTAATTAAAACCTAGATGTTTTCAACAAAAGTAAACAGTAAATTTGTTTTTATTACATTACAAAAAATACATACAAATACACAGAGATTTCAGGTAAAAATCTTTGGTTCTGGTTCATTTTAATTGTTTTCAATTAATACATGAAGTATTGGATTTTTTTTACTCGTTGTGTGGTTCTGATAGTTTAAAAAAATTAATGTTTTGTAGAGTTTTGAAAGTGTGAAATAGTTTATTCCATTGTGAATAGACAGCAATAATCTCATGTAACTTCATAAATACAGTACTTAAAAACTTTCCTTTTACTCTATAGCTTATCACACAAAATTGGGATCTTTCAAGGTGACATTCTGAATGATGGTAGGCTCACGCACGTATAGGGGTGGTAAATGGCCAAGCCGCTTGCAGGCTCGACTAATTCCGACTTGGCTCATGGATCGCTCGAGCTCATACTGAGACAAGTCATGAATTGAACTGAGCTTAATTTTTTTCATTAGTTGGCTCATTGGTCAGGCCCTCGAATCGGCTTGTCTTGAGCTTGTGAGCTAGGTCCACTAGCTGCCTCCTGGCTCGTGGGCCACTAGATTTGAACTTTTGGCTCATTGGTCAGATTTTTTACTTTTTTTATATATATATAAAGATCTTTTTTTTTTCATATATAAATCCCCAATTCTTTTTTTCAATTTATAATTGTTATAAGCTCCATATTAACTCTTTTCTTGTGAAATCAATAAGTTTTATTGTCTCTAAATTTACTTGTTTGAGCTATTTCATATAAATTCTATCATTCTACCTCTTTCTTTTATATATATATATATATATATATTAGTGCAAAATTTTATTTTCATATGATTTGATACTTGTTATAGATGAAGAACGTCAGATGCGGCAAANAATTACCTCTTTCAATGACATAGCTTACAATTATGCGGCTCTTCAAACTTTGTGGAAATATATTTCATGCATTGCATCTTGCATAGAGAGTTTAATATATTTCGGGAACCATGAATATCGATGATGCAGGACTTCGTATCAAGGATGAAGTGAACACATTAATCGTCAAAGATGTTCAAAATCTGACTTCATAATTTGTACGTCTTGTTTATGTTAATTTTATTTAATTTTTTTGACTTTTTAAAAAAAATCGTACACGTGTTATCTTATTAAAATATAATTTTAATTCTGCCTACATTAAAAATAGGTAGTCCCAAGTTCGAAAGAGGAGGATTTCAACTTTTTAAATTTTTTTCCAAAAAAGAGCCAGCTCATGGACGATGGGACACAAGCCGAGCTCGGGTGTCTAAGGGCGGCTACATGTATTATTCAACGTGTATATTAGGACGGTTAATATTGATACGGGTGGATGCAATTTTTATCGAAAGGTTAGGATCAAACATAAAAAATTGTTTGTTATGCTCTTTTAAGTGTTCAATAAAGCATCCGAGCGTGTACATCTAAATTTAAAAAGTGTAACTTCGGGAAGAGTAACATCTCGGACATATTTGATACATAACACTGAATATAATTAGAGATGATTAGTAAGTTGTGATACTTACTAATGTTTGATTAAATGAGAAAAACAATGATAAAATTTCTTTCTTTGCCTAATTCAAGTACTATTTTTAGACGTCACATGCGTCGCTTGAGTAAGCCATAATTTCAATAAATTTGAGGGAGAGTGGCACGTAAGGTCTAAACATAGGAGCTATATTAGGCACAAAGAGGTTTTTAGCATTGTTTTACTCGTGTCTAATCAAACAATAGTAAGTCTCATACCTCAATAATTTATTCGGTTGTATTCAGTACTACATATCAAACATGTTTCACATGTTACTCTTCTCAAAAACACATTATTCAATTTGGATATATGTGCTCACGTACTTATTGTTATGCATCTACTATATGTTTGAACTTTGAACCCACGCTTACTATAAAAATAGCATTCAGCCGTATTGCACATACTAATGTTCATAATACCATGCAGAAAACCCACCCTCTTCCCCCATGCCATTGACAGCAGACTCAGCCATAGTCCCAATGCAATTGAGGTCGGATGCACAATTTTTCAATGCTTTGCCAGATCTACTTGAAGACACAGAAGTAACAATAATACTTAACTTTTTGACATCTCAGACTCAAACATGCAACAATTAGAATATTTTCTCATTGAAATTGCAGAATATTCACAAGCATTATAAGCAATGAATTTTATGGCCCCAAAATCACTTATTTTTACAGTAAAACCTCTACTATTCACTCAGTTGCAAGGCGAGTATTAGAATTTGGATATGACTCGAATTCCTTGTTGAAGTAATTGAAGAATTCTAATTGAAGTGCACATCAAGAAGAATTCAGCATGAAATGCTATTGGAGTCCTACGTCAAATTGAAGTTTTATTTTGGAAGCCCATTGGGAGTTATAATTTGTTTTGAACTCGGCTTTTTGGTATCCTATTTTATCAACAATTCTATTTGAAGGGTTTGGACATCCCCTACATGTTCCCTATAAATAATAGGCTATTCTATACAATTTTATGGTGTGAGAAAATAGATTACTAGAATTATAAGATCTATTGTAATTTTTCTCTCTTCTCCATTATTCTTGAGTAAATAAAATCTCTTAATTCATCTGTCATATTCTTATCTTTATTATTCTTTTGCTTAATCGTATACTTAATTATTATTTGTCATATAACCTCAACATCTTAATCTAGTGGTTTGTTTCACAACAATTGGTATCAAAGCTACTCTGATATCTTGTTTGTTTTACAACAGTGAGCCATTGCAGTGCCTAAGCCTTTGTATGGGTATGAGCTCCACTATGGTATAGAGTAAGCTGGTGTATTTTTACAAGGAATACTTGAAGTTATTGGATTGTACTCATTATGTGTTTCTTAGAGTTGGAAAAAAAATGTTTGTACAGTTTTTGAAAGAGTGAAATAGTTTAATCTGTGGCCCAAATTATTGATAGCTGATAAGTGTGTTTTGCGCACTTAATTATGACACAAAATATATTGATTGTTGGTATAAAAGGCTCGAAAAGGACTTAATTCGTTATATATTGTCTTTGTAGGACTACTTTGATGGAATGAACGATATATACGTGAAAAATGGTGAAAAGGACTAAAATGCAAGTCAACGAA
>OU503038.1:2025951-2048167 GCA_912172775.2 Fraxinus pennsylvanica | reverse complement strand
ATGACACATGAAAGGGGTTAATAAAGCTCGAGAGAAAACAGACAGATTGATCACCGGTTTGTTTTATACGGTGAACAAATAACCAAAGTTTCATTTCTGAAAATATATATATATATTTACCATTTATTTAAGTGTTTCCTCCTAAGTATTACTCGTGATACTCACTCCTACAAAATTTATAGGTTAATTGAAGGCATGGCAGTAGCATAGAGTGGTGGCAAGTGTTCGGTGACTTAGAATGCATTTAATTTTCTAGCAAAATTTTCATTTGTTTAAATCTATTATGAACACTTAGACGACACTTTCAATATGTTTAACTCTCTGTTTTGCTTAAATTATTTTCATTGCATGTCGACTATAATTTAGAAACGATTGAATGACTCCAAAAGAAGTTTATTTATTGCTGTATTGAATCTTAGATTCTTTCTACCTAATTAAAAATGGTATAACTTGGGTTACGGTGCATATTTTTGAGTGAAATTAATTGCATTCGAAAGATCTATGAGTCTTATATTAGTGGCCTTTGGAATTACCTTAAAATAATATTTAGAAAGGGAGTTATGTCCGTTTTAGAAGACTGCTACGATTAAGTTAGAAAATATCTGTCCAGCATAGTTGAAAAATGATTTCAGGCTTCAAACATTATGGAAGCATGATCTCAATTTTTTATATGATGTACGTATATGAATTTTATAGTCTCTATTAAATTTTTTTTATTTTTAGTCGACGTTTGCTAGGTCAAAATTTTTTTTATCTTTCCGCTGCTGCGCTAATAGTATTACTGATTTCCTTCCGAATGTTTTCCAAAATCAAATTTTACCATAATTGTCTAAGTCTATATAGACAATTATCTCCCATCATATTTTTATAATATATTTNCGATTAAGTTTGAAAATATCTGTCCAGCATAGTTGAAAAATGATTTCAGGCTTCAAACATTATGGAAGCATGATCTCAATTTTTTATATGATGTACGTATATGAATTTTATAGTCTCTATTAAATTTTTTTGATTTTTAGTCGACGTTTGCTAGGTCAAAATTTTTTTTATCTTTCCGCTGCTGCGCTAATGATATTACTGATTTCCTTCCGAATGTTTTCCAAAATCAAATTTTACCATAATTGTCTAACTTTTCTTATTTAAAATTTATTTTGGTTGACATTAAAGAGCTCAAATTAAGAAACATCTATTGGTTTGACATTGTTTGGAGCTTTCCAAGGCTTTTCCATATAACTCTCATTTTTGTCAGGTGGATAGGTTTCATGAGCCAACAGGAAGTCGACTACTTCATTGGGCCCCGAGCATTTACCAGTAAGAGATGTATCCATTTCTAGATAACTAGAAGTCATGTGCTGCACTAGAGGGTCATAGAATAAATCCTTTTTTTCTCTATTACTTATAACTATTTCAACTGATTAGATCATATCGCAAGAGTCAGTCTTTTTTGCAGGTTTCTTCGTTTGATAGATATTGAAATTTACTCTCTCATCATTAACCCGTAGTGTCAACGTTCCTTCGTGTACGTCAATCAATGCTCTTCCAGTAGCCAATAAAGGTCTGCTTAAAATGATTGAAATATCCCGGTCTTCTTCCATATCTAAGACAATGAAATATGCAGGGTAAATGAACTTGTCTACCTTTACCAAGACATCTTCAATAATCCCCCTTGGATATTTTATGGAGCGATAAGCCAGTTGTAATGATATTGTGGTTGGTTTTGCCTCTCCAATCCCTAATTTCCTGTACAAAGACGACGACATTAAATTTAAACTTGTGTCAAATCGCATAAAGCATGTTCAAAATATTTATTTCCTATGGTACAAGGTATAGTGAAACTCCCTAAATCATTGATCTTAGGAGGCAATTTATTCTGTTGACGTGCACTACACTCTTCAGTTAACATCACGGTCTCATCATCCTCCAACTTCCTCTTTTTAGTGAGAATCTCCTTTATGAATTTTGCATAGTTGGCATTTGTGCTAGAGCATCCGCGAATGGAATGTTGATTCGTAGCTTTTTATACACTTCAGTGAACTTGGAGAACTATTTGTCCAGCTTATGTTTATACTGTCTCTGAGAAAATGGAATTGGGGGTACAAATTCTCTGATAGGAACGACCGTCTTAGCTAGTGGTAAATTTGAATTCTCTTTCAAATTTTTCTCAGTTGATTTTTCAGATTCCTCCACTTGCTCCTCATCTGAAGTATGCACTTTATTTGTCTCTGCTACTGGTCTTTTTACTGTAATTTCAAGTAGCTGTACTCCACTTCTTGTTGTGATTGCTTGCACATGTTCCCTTGGATTAGTTTCTGTGTTCTAGGCAAGGCACTTTGTGGTCTTTCCGAGATAGTGCGGGCCAACTGACCTATTTGAGTTTCCAACCCCTTTATGGCTGCTTAATGATTTTGCAAGGTTGTTTCAGTCTTTTCCATTTACTGGTCAGTCTTCTGTATAAATTTACCCAAGATATCTTCTAGAGATAATTTTTTCTCTTGCTATTGAAAACTAAGGGGAGGCTACTGCTGATTATTTTGGTTGTTGTTACAAGAGAAGTTAGGATGATTACGTCAACTTGAGTTGTATGTATTGTTGAATGCATTGTTGTGTTGGACGTTGATAATTTTGAGCATAGTTAACTTCCTCTATTTCTCAAGATGCCAAATGACATTCTCCACTGTTGTGAGCTCCACCGCATATGCTACAAACTAAATATTTTGTTTACATTGCTTTTGCTGAATTTCTCGTAGTCAAGTGATCTATAACCTTTTTCTCCAAAGCTAACATCTATGTTGATAATGTTGATAATGCATTCACCTCATGTAGACCTGTGTGCTTCTTATGTATGGATCTTTCGGAAGGCTATAAGGCATTGTTGGCCGCCATCGTATCATATAATTCCTCAACTTCATTCGGTGACTTTAATGTGATAGATCCATTTGAACCTGCATCCACCGATATACGACATGCTGGGTTTAAATCAGTGTAGAAGTACTGAACTTGAAAATTTTTCTTAATACTGTGGTTAGGACACTTCCTAATCCCCATGCTTCATGAAAACTCTCTAATTCATCCTGCTAAAAAGTACATGCTGGGTTTAAACCAGTGTAGAAGTACTAAACTTGCAAATTTTTCTTAATACTGTGGTTAGGACACTTCCTAATCCCCATGCTTCATGAAAACTCTCTAATTCATCCTGCTAAAAAGTAGATATTTTGTGTCTTATTTTAGTTACTTTCGACAGCGGAAAGTATTTTGTGACGAATTTTTCTACGAGATCATTCCAAGTCCTAATGCTTCCAGCAGGTAAGGCATCCGACCATTCTCTTGCTCCATCTCTGTATGTATGTGGGATTGATTGCTTCATCAGATTCTCCATGCAAATTGTAATTTTGGTAAATGTCCAACAAACGTGAGATGTGATTGTGTGGATTCTCATGAGATTTCCCGTAAAAAAAACTTGCAACGAAAATGAAAACAAAAACACAAAAAAAAAAGAATTTTTTAAAAATAAATCTAAATCAAAACTAGAATTAATTAAAAATTTAAAGCAAATAAACTAGTTCCCGGCAACGGCGCCAAAAACTTGTTCGTAAAATTTCGCAAAAGTACGAACCGTGACAAGTAATAAAGTTGATTTATTAAGTCCGAATATCATTCCATATAGAGACTATTATCTGCTATAAAGTTTTAAACTAACTTAGTTTCAATTTAAATTAAAATAGTAACTAATAATCAAATCAAGTTTTGTTTTTTATTCGAGATTCTAATAAATACTATTTAATAAAATAATGTATTCAAATTAAAATTGCAAATAAAATTATGTGATGAGGTAGTTAAGATTTTTGATTTCACTTCAATTATTTATCATACATTTAATTCTAATTTATTCAGGCATTTTTCATACATATCAACAATCGAATTAACCTATTGTATTTAGTGATCCCTTTCAAGAAACACTAATTCTATTCGTATGCCCGAACTCACTATATCTCTATATAAATTCACACGCATAAGAACGCATTTATCTGTAGGAATTCAACAAAGATCGCAAAACTTATAATTATCTCCTGATATCTTATAATGTCTATGTCAATTATTGCACGAACTAGAATTATACATCACCTCTAAGTCTCAATATTATCATTAAATCAATTAATTGGTCTGCAAACAATTAAAGTATTAAACACATAATAATTAATTAACAAGTAATAAAATAGTACAAAAATCTTGAAATTAAATATATAATAAAACCTAAACTACATCATAAATTCTAACATAAAAAATATTTAGTCACTCATAATGTTGAATTTAAAGGAGTGAAAAGAAATCATCAAAAATTGACAGAACGTGAAAACTTTTGGCTAAACGGTCTTCCTTGTTTCTCGTGTATAAGTGCATTGAATAGTGATGCCCCCCGGGGCACATCTGAGTTAGCAAATGACGAGTATTGTTGAGCTTGCAACCTCAGTGTGGGGAGTTCGATTTCTGAATGGAATAGCCAAGTGATAAAATATTCAATTATGGGTGGAGCAGTTTGATAATGTAATATTCATAGATGAAGGCTCCCTTGGGGGCAGAAATATAAAGGGTGCACGGATCCTGATCAATTTGGGCATATACCGTGATTAACTTCGACCCATCGCTGAGGGGCTGAAGATGGGTGGTCCAAGGCATAGTGTGGTGTAAATTGGAAAATCTGGGTTTCAAAAAAATAATAATGATTTCCAACATTTTTTCTTTTTCCACGGGAGCTACCGGCACGTGTTGTATATATACACATGTGTATTTGAAATCAATAGGCTCAGTTTTCCTCCCAATTCTGCCTTAATTATTGACTAGTCAGCCTCCTTTTTCTTTTATTTCTCAATTGACTGCCGTGTTTCTCTTCTCTGTTGCGTATTCTCTATTGCGGCTTCATGCAGCGGCTTCTTCTCTTTGCATGAATATATTTTGCTATTTTTCACTATTTTGCATTTTTTTTTTCAATTCTTCATTAAATATAAAATTTTACCTACAAAATACAATTTAACATAAATTAGATAAAATTTTATTCAAAAGACAATAAAAATATCGTGATTTAGAGTCTCGAATAAGTATAAAAACTACACTTATCACTAATAATCATTCTTTGCACAGAAATTTGGAGGCATACATGTGAAATTTCAATATAGAAGTTGAGACAGGCAAAGAGAGGTTTTTAGCGTTGTTTCACACTTATCTAATCAAACATTAGTAAGTCTCATAACTCACTAGTCGTACTTAGTTCTATTCAGTATTACGTATGAAACGTGTCCTCCAGATGTTACTCTTTTTCTAAAGTTACACCTTTCAATTTATGTGTGTGCATGCCCGCACCTACACTTATTGTACACCTGCATTGTGCATACTAATATTCAGAATGCCATGCAAAAAGCCGACCCTCTTCCCCCTCCCAACGACGACAAACTAAGCCATGATCATAACAATATTGACGTCAGCTATGCAAATCATTTTTCTATTCGAAGTAACAATATTAGGTAATTTTTTGATATTACAATCATACAATCCACAAGCGTTATATACAATCAATTTCACGGTCCGAAAATCACTTTTACAGTACAAAAACCTCCAACATTCACTCAGTTCCAAGGTGAGCCTGAGTATGAGCTCCAATCTGGCATAGAGTAAGCTGGTGTATGGCCTTAGAAAACAATTCTCTCAAATCAGGATGCTGCAGTACAACATGTCGAGCTGCCCTTTCGAGCACACTCAATGCTCTTTCTTGTTCGAGAGACTTGCTATTACCGACATTTATTGCAAGGTTACATAGTAATATGAGCTCGTGCAAATGCAACTGGCTTCGATTGCTTGTCCTCAACAAATTCATAAGTTTTGGCACCCCATTAAACTCAATAATCGCCTTAGAATGTTCCTTTCGATTGAAATTATCATCACAAACAAACTTTCCCAAAGCTTTAGCTGCTTCTGCGGCCACTTCGGAATTCCTATCACCAACAAGAGCAACCAAAGGCTCAATTATACGTGTTTCCTTAGCTGGAAACGTCCTCGCCAAACACCCTATTGCCTTAGTAGCTGGGATCAGCAAAGCCACACTCCTCTCCTCATTTATCACTCTCAAAAGTTGATCCAAAACAGCTTTTCCAGCCGATGAATATGGCTTAAAAGCCGTACGCCTAAGATCAGCATTAGACTCAGCAACTGTAGCCAATTCCATCACCGCTAGTAAACAATTCATCTGCAATTCCCCTTCCTCTTTCTCGATAATCTTCGACAAAACAAGTAAGGCCTTAGTCTCCGTAATCTTCTTACTATTCAATAAACTCCTTCTAGCTAGTTTCCACAATGCAATCGCGCAGCTCACCTTAAGCTTTGACTTCACCTCCATCGACTCTCCCTCCCTTTCCTTCTCCTTCTTACCAATATATTGTCGACTCCCATCCAAACTACCACCACTACTCAAACTGCTATCAACCATTCTCGACATTTCTTTATTAATATGAACCAATGAATGCAAACTAGTAGCCGTCCTACTTGACCCCACATCCTTAAAATCCTCCAAATCCACATCCATACCCAAAAGGCTCACTAGCTGCCTCGTTACATTCTCGTCCCCAAACTCCTCCTGCACCTCAAAATCCTGCTCCACCATCCTCGACACCAAATTCACCAACATCACTTGAACCCTCATAGGCGTTTCTGATAGCGCCTTTGCAATGATCGGAATCCCATGAGCATCAGCGATAACTTTAATGCGCTTTTGATCATCTGCCAAATTGTAAAGTGCATTTGCTGCTGCGTTTTGGGCATCAGGATTCGAATTTTCTTTCAACAGCTTCAATAATGGAGGAATCCCCTTTTCCTCTACAATAATTTTTTTGTTTCTATCATTACCCCATGCTAATGTGGCCAGCCCCTGAGCAGCCTCGGCACGGGCCATTTGCACGGCAGCTATATAAGACCACACCCAAGCTAACATCGGATCATTACTTGCAATTGGCGGTAAAGATAAGTTTATAGTCCCATTTTCTGAATCGGGTTTAAAAATTGAGAGAAGCCAATGAACATCAGCTGAAGAAGATTCTAGAAGATTACCCACCTTTTTGAAGTCAGTGGTGGTGGTGATCGACAGAACGTGCCGGAGAACATTAGTCTTTTTGTGTTTACACTTGTGGCAGAGGGCGAGAGCACGGTCGAGGGATTTTGTGAGATCCGCGGCGACACGGCGGATGGGGCGGTCGTAGATAGTGGGGGAAGCGGTGGTGAGGCGGGCGATGGCCCTGAGGTGCTGGGATAGTTGGGCTACTTGGCTGGCGAGGTCGTTGTTTTCAGGCTTGAAGGATTCAGCTTCTTTAGCTGATTTTATTACTCTTTCTGCGAGGAGAATTGTGAGAGAAAGCTCATTTTGAATGGATTTTTCAACTTCAGCGATTCCCATGGATTCAAGCTTTTCCCGGCGGAGGGAAAGTTGAAGTCGCCTTTCAGTGATGGTTGTGGAGATAATGATAATGAGAGAGAGAGAGAGAGAGAGAGAGGGGTTTTTATGGTTAGGATAGAAAGTTATGGGAGCGTTTGAGCCACATTTTTGTAGGAGCATGTATTTTGAAATATTAGACTGGTGGAGAATGTTTGATTGAAAAAGAAGGAGAAATTATTGATGTGATGAAAAATATTATTTTATTGAAAAATGTAATGTTGAAAATGAGTAAAAGAATTATAATGAAAATTTTAATGTGACTCAAACATGGATTATAAATATAAAATGAATGCAACGTGTTACGTTAAGGTTTAAACTCTTTCACACGATTAGATTTAGAGCTTGTTTGGAAAGGATTAAAATCGGATTAAAATTGAAAAACTAGCCGTTATTGTTGACTTTTATTAGACGGGTGAGACCCAATAACGGCTATATTTTCAACTTTAATTGGATTAAAATCATTCCCAAACAAGCTTTTACACCATTTATTTTAGATTAATGTTATTTAGCGTCACTGAGGTTATAACCCCAACGTTAATGTAATATTAGATGATAGGTGAAATTAAATACTAAGTCATTTAATTTCACATTTTACTTAACATGTTATTTAGTGATACATAGAATGAGGTTACAACCCCACTGGAAATGAATAACATTATTCTTTATTTTAAGCACAACCGTGTATCATTGTACAAAATTTTGCCACGCAAAGAGAGTGTCAAATACATTATCAATCAATAATGTACATATAACTTTATTCTAAACCAAAAATTAACTTTATAAGTCTTGTTTTATATACATTCTTAAAAAAAAAATGTAAACTCATTTTTAATTAGACATTTTTCTAATAAAATAATTTTACACTTAAAATTAAAAAAATTACTTTTTATTATTTTCAAAAAAATAAATAAATCATTATTTACGAAGATTATTGTCAAAGGATGGGCTCAATATTTACTTTTAAGCCTCTGTTTGGTAAAAATTCTAGCCAATTTGTAGAATTTTTTGAATCGTTGGAACAGTACCATCTGACAAGGTCTGTGCACGTCTTCTCAATAATTTTGTTGCCATTCTCCATTCTGCCCTCATTCAATTCAAATGTGTCCCATTTTCATATAATCCAGAAGGGCAGTTTAGTAATCCAGCAGAGCAATCATTAGGCAGGGAACAAAATGCCAGCTGTGGGACCCATTTGATTTGAAGGAAAAAATGCATTATTTGAAAGAAGAATGGCTCCCAAACGGAGCCTAAGAGTCTTCTTTTTAAGTCAATGTATCTCCTTTAGATTAAAATCATTCCCAAACAAGCTTTTACACCATTTATTTTAGATTAATGTTATTTAGCGTCACTGAGGTTACAACCCCAACGTTAATGTAACATTAGATGATATGTGAAATTAAATACTAAGTCATTTAATTTCACATTTTACTTAACATGTTATTTAGTGACACATAGAATGAGGTTACAACCCCACTGGGGATGAATAACATTATTCTTTATTTTAAGCACAATCGTGTATCATTGTCCAAAATTTTGCCACGCAGAGAGAGTGTCAAATACATTATCAATCAATAATGTACATATAACTTTATTCTAAAACAAAAATTAACTTTATAAGTCTTGTTTTATATACATTCTTTAAAAAAAATGTAAACTCATTTTTAATTAGAAATTTTTCTAATAAAATAATTTTACACTTAAAATTTAAAAAATTACTTTTTATTATTTTCAAAAAAAATAAATAAATCATTATTTACGAAGATTATTCTCAAAGGATGGGCTCAATATTTACTTTTAAAAGTCTCCTTTTTAAGTCAATGTATCTCCTTTTTTAAGTAAAAGAGTAAATTATTTTAAAAAGACTTTCTTATTTAAAAACCAAATGGTGACTATTAAAATTAAATTATAGACATCAAATGGAGACGTGACTATTGTACCTTTGAAAAGTTGAATACCATAGAATTTACCCTTTTATTTAATGTTAGAAAAGTAAGGGAAGGGAACAAGAAATTGCTTGGAGTCTTAGCCAAGCAATATTTATTGAAAAATGCCGAATGTACCGCTTTTTTACACATTAAGGGCCTATTTGGTACGGTTCAAAATCCAATTAAAATTGAAAATATAGCCCTTATTGGGTCCCACTCATTTAATAAAAATCAACAATAACGGCTAATTTTTCAATTTTAATCCGATTTTAATCTCTATCAAACATCATCTAAGTTTGATAACCCTTTTACATGGGTGTGGGATCCGCAATTGTTGGCCCCATGTGAGAGGACTGTCAAATTCAATGTGTAAAAAGACTGTAAGTACAACATTTCTCATATTTATTTCCACATTGAATTAAAAGAAGGTGAAATAAATTTCATGGTTGGAAAATCATGTGAAAGTCAATAAAGTTTTGGTAAACGGTTGGGTCAAAGTCAATGGTTCACTAACTTTCAAGCAGTCATGCTTGTACGACAACAAAGGTGTGCTGAAGTCAAAACAAAGAACAAACCAATTAATTAATCATCCCATTGTTTTCTCGGTGTTCGGGAATTTCCTCGAAGTTTAAGCTCAATTAACTCCTTTACATTGACTTTAAAAGTCCAAATTGAAATAACTAAATTAATATTTACTAATGGATAATATTATGAAAGAGAAATACCAAACAAAATTAAGAGCGTGTTTAGTAAAGTTTAAATTTTAATTTTTATTAGATCGAACTTTTATCCATATATTTTATAGGATCCAACTTGAAAACACTACCAAGCAAGCAGCAAGTAGGCTGCTTGGCTAATAAGCATTCAAGTGGGTTAGAAGGGAATGTAATAAATAAAAATTGATCGATTTATAAACTTGAAAAATTATTGTCAAACATGCTCTAAGAATTATAAATACGAGAAATATTTATAAAAACTTTCTAGCCAATCCAGCATATAGCGAATACTCGACTTAACAAAGCAAATAAACGAGCGGAAGACGTTAAAAATCTGAAATACAAGACTGTATCATGAGAGAGGGAGCGAGAATTTCTCATGAAAAGAGAGAACCCATGGGTATCCCTTCAAAGCTTTGATACTACACCAGATGGCAAAGGCTTCGCTTTCACGTCATTCTCCTTGACGTCCGTCTCGCAAGCATTAGGCGGGACATCCACTGCTGGGGAGCAGTTGAAGAATCCATGTGGCTGAACGCACCCACAACCATCAATGCTAATACAATAAGCAATGGTGAAAAGGAAACGTAAAAGTAAAACGTGAATACAATTATTTATAGGACTTCAATGTTATTGCAGCATCTGAATGATCGACCAATTCAAAACTGCAAAATAAAAAAGGTTCAAAATGGGACATTATCACTCTCATAACTCACCTGAAGCATAAAACCAATGCGTTCGACTGGCATAACCGGCCAGTCTTCCAACCGAGGAACATGTGTGATTCCGAACACATACCTGCAATTAAGACAATCAATGGATTTCAAACATTTGGACCACATGCTGCTGCCATTGAGCTAAAGATTTCCTTGTATCATGTTGTCCCAAGGAGCCATTATTTTGGTATTTAGGAGGTTCTATTGTTAGAAGGAACGTGATCGGGGTAAAACAAGGGTATCGCATTACATAATTCAGAAAGTCGATGAAACTAACCATAGAACAATATCAGCTTCTTCCAGAGACCGATTTTGCTTCACATAAGAAGCCAATCCCTCTCCAACACGTGGATTCTGATTAGGAAACTCTCCTCCAGGAAAGTCTTCCCCCCTCGTATACGGCGTAACCCATAGATTATGCTTCAGAAATGCAGCTCTTCTCATGAACTTGGCCTCTGGACCAGCCAGTGGGAGACAGTTAGAACCAGGTACAAGTCTATAGCCTGTTAGCTGTCCGTTCCTATTTACAGTTCTGGTGTTTCTAATCTGCAAAATGGAAAGATACAAGAAAAATCATCAATTAAGATGATTGGATTAGAATTAAAAATTTGAAGAGGGCATTGGAATATTAAGGAAAATCTTTCTAAATAAAACACGGGTGCAATGCAGTGACTGAGTTGTTAAGAGTAACACAGAGTCCCAAAAGTCAAGCTTGTTTTATCAGCTATGCATAATACACGGGGGGTTCTACACTGTAGTTATGAGAAGCTGAAGATAAAAAGGAAAAAAAAAACATGATTTCATCATACTGTATTCATTCTAAACGAAAGTTAAAATGAGTAAACAGTTACTTAATAGACGTGCTTACAATCAGGTCAGAATGCTTACAATCCAATGGCGAGCCGAGAAAGGATCACAATCCCGCATGGCTTCTAATTCACTTCTAAGCAACGTTTCCTCAGCATAAAATGCATTGTTGTGAACATTATCCTTTCCAGGTTCTTCAACTTTGACATTCACTTCAACAACCTGAAGATAATAGAAATAATAAAAGAAATGGATAAAATAAATTATGTAATTTTGGCAGGGTTGCATCTGAATCTAAATTACTTATCACGGAGCAGCCTAAGAAGGTCATAAGCAGGATTTTGAATGCAGAACAGGCTAGTTTCAACTTCAGGTGTATTAACACCAAATCGATGAGAAGACTGCCGTTAGTTAATATGATTTAGTGGAACTGGAAATTAATGTGAGAAAGTTACTAACTCTAGACCGCATACCTGATTGTGCGCTTCTCCAGGCTTGCAGTCAACTGCCATATCCATTCGAGCAACAAAGAAGTGTTGATGAACAGGGGCATATAGTCCTGGGGCAATCATTGTACCATATTTTCGAGATTCTCCTTGTTGAAGTGCTCCTAAACTGAGAATTCCAGTAAGTTTAACTTCTGCTTCAATTTTCCCATCCTGCATCCATTGATATGAAAGATCATCTTGAGTTGCAGAAATTAGAGAATGGTAGTTCATTGGCTATTACCTTTCAAAAAAATTAAAATTGAGATCTGTCTAAAAATGCATCAAGGTTCCTGCATCCAATGATATCTTGTGCAATACACGACTACCTCAGATAGGAAGCTATGAATATATGGTTTTCAATAAAAGTACAAGTAATAAGACAATAAAATGGTTTTCAATCAAATGGATTCTACTTGCCTGATAGAAGTGCCAATAAAATCCATATTCATAATTAGCAACAGTGCAAATAAAGGAAACAGTAAGTCGTCTTGATCTACGAACTTCTGCCAATCCAGTTCTCCAATCTTGATGCTTCCAGAGGATTCCATGATCTTCTTCGTGCAAACATACACAGTTTTCGGTTGTTTCAACCCCTCCAGTAAAATTTGTAAAATGAGCATCAAAGTACTTTATATATCCCAAACAATCACATCCCTGAAACGTTAAGTTGCCTCAGACTAAGATTCCAAATTGACAAATTAATGTGCACATTTAAACTGAAAAGACTGAAAACCATTATGAAAGACAACAGACCTTCTTAAGAGAGTGAGCATTCTTCCCGAGGCCATCTTCCCCAGCATCAAATGCATTCTTCCAGTAATGTGGATCATTGGGATCCCCATAGGGCACAACCATCTCTACAAAACTCAACCTATGAGCTATAGGTCTTCGACCCCGACTACCATCAACATAGGCAACCGAGTGGATAACCAAACCCTCTCTTGGAGTGAAACCAACCCGAAAATTCCACTGCCAACAAACAATTCAACATTTACATTCTCAAAACCAAGAAATAAATAGAGAAAATATAAAATGAGAAAAAATTACCTTCTGCCACTCTACATAATGTCCATTAACTCGAAAGCTGGGACCCTCTGGCTGAATGATTTGCAGGGGTTTCAAGTCACTTCTATCAACTCCTCCTCTTGTTTCACCAGGAGTGTAATTCCTCAATGGATCAGTTGGAGGTAAGGGGACAAGTTTACGATCATCAAACTCGATCACTACCATATTTTGCATATCAACAAGTACATGAATTCCTTCAACTGGTCGTGCATAGCCATTTTCCAAAGGACAGTCACTCTCAGTTCTGCAAAATATAAGTGGTTTTGCAAGTCGGCGACTAGGAGCATCAGCCTCACGGTGATAACCGACACACCTGTAGAGCAAGGTAATTAATCCAAGTGTGAGAGTTACAAAACAGATTTTTTTAGTAGGGTAAATCCGACAAACATTTTATGTGCATTCAACTAACCAAGGATCAACCATGACTAGATCCATATCATCAATACCCCTCTTCTTCATTGCCTCTATAAATGGTGGATAATCTTTGACAACAGCTTCACATTCAGCATACTCCACAGCATCCTACACCAGGAGAAAAGGAAAACAAAGTTAAGAACATAATAGCGTATTGTGTCACAGAACACAAAACAAAAATAACAAAAAACCAGATATATAATCCAAAAATATCTAACTATATGGGTTCGAATCACATCTTGGTCCACACTTATAGTAAAAACTTCTCATATCAACAAATGAACCAAAAAAACCTAATGAACCTTGATGACATATTACTAGAGTTACTTTAGGTTTCCCTCAGTAAGTGTGTGCAAGTACTAAATATAAGAATTTTTCCATTGCAGTTGAACTGTTGAATTTCGCAAAGATGAGACAATTATAAAAAAACAATTCTTTAATCATATCTAACTTATTCATTTGATTGGGTGGACAAGTACCATTACATAAATAAGAATATAGGATATTATTTTAGTTTTAGCAAACATGTGCACATCTTACAATCTTGGCAGGAGCAGGATAAGCCAGCTCAAATTATTTGAATGTCTGCTAATACAATTTTCTGCACCTTACAGGTAATGCAGGTTTTATTACTAAATTTGCTCATAACGTGTAAACATATATGACACAGATTTTCCAAAAAATAATGACAATCAAAAAAAGGCTCAATACCCCATGATTCAAAACTGAAAAAAGATCACTTGGCACGAGTCACTAGCTTATACATACATACTCCCTTCTTCCCATAATGGGTGTTACTATTTAAGCCTTTTCAGTCCCAATTGAGTAAGAAAATCTCTTGTCATATTAATTAAAGTACATTGACCACAATAAACGAATAGCAATTATGAACTATCTTCTTTCCCATTCTACCGTTCCACTGATTCAATGTAACTACATACAGGGCATTGACAACAACCTCCCTTGATTATTCCCAATTCAAAGTAACTATCGCCCATGAAGAACATACCCTATGTTCTGATATACCTTGATCATATTATGTGGAGGGATACACCTGATAGTAACTTCACTACCAAGTCTACATGGCAGCTTGTTTAATTGGCCGCTCAGTTCAAAATATGTACCGGTTGAGATGGAGTTCCATCATGCCAACGACAGCCTCTTTCTTGTCCTGCTACTGTGGCAGGGTTTACTAACATTTGATGTTGCTGTTCATTGACGGATTGGTTGTCACTTGACCTCTTAATCCAGAGATTGAGACCTCCCACATTTATTCATAGGCAATAGTATATCCGACCATGTATGGCATCACTTTGCTAACATATTTCAGATACCACTTTAGTTGGTTAAAGGAGTGTATCATCGTTTCCAGATATGGAGTTGGTTAAGGGAGTGTATCATTGTTTCCAGATATGGAGATCTTAGGCCAGCTTGTCTCCGTTATGGTCAGATTTTCATTATCATTCCTCTGTTGATCTTTCGATTTATTTGGACTGCGAGAAATATTGCAAAGTAAAGGGACATTTCTATGGAGCCTAAACGTATCATTTGGAGGGTCTACTGCACTATCTCTACTCCATACATGTCGTTATTGCATTCTGTCAATGAGTGAGGGAATCTAGACATCGCCCCACTGTTTGATATCTCTCTGATCCCCCCATCACCCTCTATCTTGATTTGTTGGCGTACTCCATCAGTAGAATCTCAATAGATCAACACTAATGGTTACGTCAAGAACAAATTTTCCAGCGGTGGGGATATTATTTGAGACCAGGTTGGACAAGCATCCGAGCATTCTCGTCTTCTTATGGTGATCTCCCCATTCTCGAAGTTGAGTTACGAGCTATTTTGGACGGGATTCTCGCTCGAGGACTTGGACTATTAGACTTGTGGATAGAGGCGTATTCCTCTTTGGCTATACACTGCATCACTAGCGAGCATGAGGCATGGTCTATCTAAGGCACTCTCAAATATAGCAAACATCACCTCTCATTTGATCAAGACGCGATTTTCCATACATAGTGAAGGAAGCCATGTCCTAGACTTACTTACCGCTACAGGCTGGGACCAGCACTACTACTAAGAGTATGGTCCCCTTAACCTTTCTTGATGATTACACGCTCTGGGCAGATCCACAAACATGATATCCCTAATGTTAGAGGCCAATAGTCTACTTTTGCAACTTTATCTTTTTATGAGGATGTACTACCTCATTTACTGCTTTATTTACATTTGTTACTTTTTGGAGGTCAAATTTACACCCCTTCTTTTATAATCTTGCGAGTTCCATATATGTCATGGTAGGGACACTGTAACCTCCATTAACCTTATTTGGTGGAGCCTAAAATACCCATTGAGGTTGTAATGGTTATTTGCAAAAACAAAAAAAATAAATGAAGGTGATTTTAATCCTATGGAGCAACTATTGTCATGAGCCTAAAATATCAAACATAAACAAGTGCAAAAATAAACAATTATACATACTTTTTTACGGGCGCATGTTCACCCAAAAATAGCCATTATTCAACAAGAAGCACAGCACCTACATAATTGAAATGCAAATATAATATTAAAATTATCTAAGAGAGCGTTAGCTCTCTGTAACCAATGTACAGAAAAAGACTAATATTAATCATGTATATTTTAATTTTCTAGGATGTGAGTTAACATCATTTATAAATGTTAAAATTATGAATTCCAAAGAAAATAGGTACTCGAGGAACAGAAATATCCATGTGATATAAGAGTATATACCATAGGCGGCTGAACATCCAGAACAACTGTGGATGAGATGACTTTTCCCCTGTGATGTCCACCTCGAGTTGTTGCATGTACTTCAGTTAGTTCAACAATCCATATGCTTGTCTCATTCGATTTTTTATTGTAGACAACTAGTCTGGCCCGCCTTGGAGGAAGCTTGGTAGGAACTGCCAGTCCTCCTTTGGTTCTAGGCAATAAGGATGGTTGAAAAGGGGGAAAGTAATAGGCATCTGCCAGTGCAACCACATGTTTATCTGGTTCCAATAGAACCACTCCGATGAAACGCATGCTGTCTCTCACCTGAAAATGAGAGAAGATGTTCAGCAAATGAGGCAAAACACAACAAACAATTGTACGATCACTCAATAAATATCACAACAGATGCATCATCCTGAGATGAAAAAACTGAAGAGTGAACCTCAGGGGTGGCACCAGCTGCCCTGACAGTTGCCACAGCCACAGATATTTCAGCCGTAGATAAAGGATCCAAAGGATGTACAGTTTGAGCCCTTGGTATGATCCCTGAACAATCAAAGTAATAATTAACCGACTGCAAACTTAGCTTAGAGTATGGAATTAACCAATATTCAAAATTTCCCCACCTAATGTTCAGTCCAAAGACAAGCACAAAGAAAAAGTGTCATGCTTCAAGTACGTAAATATCCAAGCTTTGCCCACAGAATCAAACATTTTAAATAATGCTACTGTATAGAGCGGGTAGCAAACGGAATATAGCACATGAGATGAACAAACTACAAATGTTCCCACTCTCTTATTTGCAAATTTTATCATTCCAGAATGATATCCTAAAACCAATCCATCACCAGGTTCCCAACAGAAACATTCCTATTTTGTTAGCTAACAAATTATTCGTGGTACAAAATTCAATGTGTTTTCCGTTATTTAAAAAGCTACCCACTGCATTCACACAACAAAGCCAATTATAGAAACCAACTGTGCCTTCCACATAGTTAGCAATGTAACTCCCAACAGATACAACAAGATGTCAAGCACCACCACCCCTCCCCAAACGAAAAGCAAAAGGAAAAATGAACTAACCAAAAACAGATATAAAGATCGAGATATATTATCGAAATACATAAAAGTAAATTTTATTAGATTTACTATTTAGCATAAAATTATTGCTTCATGGAATCTCAAAAAGCAAACAATAGTTAGACGGTGTGATCCAACTGATAAGAGGACAAATCTTTTGAACTCCTTTATTTCCAAACAATCATTTCGAGAATGGTATATATTTTCTTATTCAATAATCAAAACCTTATGAAGTAGAAGAGTAAACAATTATCTACAGTCTGATGGAGTTGGAGCATTAAAATAAATAACCAATATAGTATTCAGACTTCAGAGTGGACTCCAAGCACTGCCAAAAAGCTACTTTCACTATGTCAAATTTAGCTGTAAAACACTAATACTTGAAGCATTAACTTCTGACGAACTCTGATTTCAATCCACCAATCATATGTAACTGTTCCCACTTTTTTTATCATTCCTGAAATTCACATTTTAAGGATAAAAACCCTCAATATCCCAGTATTTTCTTTTAAACAAGGTCAACTTTCTTGTCCTTTCGACTTTTTTCTCTTGAATTTGACACAATGTGTAAAAGGCACGCAACTTACGCATATTCTGGGGGCAGAAATTGACAGATAGATTAGCTAATAATAATAAATTATCTATTTAATTCATTTCATCTCTATTCGCAGACAAATGCAATCAAATTTAATCATTAATCAGCAAAAACAGGAAAAATATAACGTTAATGAACAATATGAGACATGTAGAAGAAGCATTTGAACTGGACCATCATCATTCATCAAGAATTCAAGATGTAAGATCAAATGCACGGCTCATGCATACACATATACTGCGTGCGGACGCACACAAAATCCCACCGTTATATGTGAAATCTAAAATAAATATTTAACACAATAAAAAATGAAAGAATATACACATTTATATAAAGATCTTACTTTTATATCTGCATTCAAAGAATGATGATAATGAGAATGGAGTACCTTTAGAAGCGGCGTTAGATGAAGGCTCGGGTCGGATCACAGACGCCATGGTAGCAACTTTCTTGTCCTGTTGATCTTCGGCAGTCGCAGACAGAACACTATAATCAACGGCAGAGGCAGAAGCCGTCTCACGTCGGACACCTGCGACGACGGCAGCCTCCGATTTTCCACCATCGGCAGCGCAACAAACGCAAGTAGGCGTCGCCTTTTTCGCAGTTGTGGCCATTGTAACTGATTCGCAAGCTCGCCGAATCCACCGCAATGTGAATCGCAATCTACTGACATACAGCAACTACTGGACTCTTCACACTACCGCCGCCGCCGCTGCAACCACCACAACCACCGCCACAACCTATATATAAAGATTCACGTATATATAACACAATACAAAATTATTCCAAACCTGAAACTGAAATCTAGGGCTTTCCTTTGATCAACAATGCGCCTGTATGTATACTATATGTATCTGTGATTCATAAATGCACAGAAAGAGCGATATTTGATAGAGAGAGTAATGGGGGAGAGAGACGTGATGGGGTTAGGCATAAGGGTGGCAAGTTGAGACTCTCTTTATGAGCGGTTTTTGAGACGGTTTATGAGTCGAATTGAAATTTCCTTATTTTCTAGTGGAGTAGAATTTGTGGACTCATGGAAGAATCAACTTGACACGTGAAGCTCTAGTCAAATTGAGCCTTATTTGTGGACGCGAGCTGATCTCATATATCTAAACTCGGCTCCATTAAGAAAATAATTAAAAAAAAAGAGTTAGATTTGACCCCGTGGATGGTTCGACTCAATTCGACCCGTGAGGCCCATGAGTCGAATCTAGCCTTGTTTGTGGACATGAGCAGTTCATATGTCTAAATTCATGTATGATTGAAAATGAATATGTAACAAACCATAAAATAAACTAAAGAGTGTCAAACGAACATTAAATTCGATTTGGATCTATCCTGAATTTTATGTTTCATTTTTTAATATACATTTTATTGAAAAATAAAAATATTATTTTAAATGATAAGTGGTGGTATTTTAATCCTTGTCTTTCTAGTCGAGAAATGTTGTCTTGACTTCACTCTACCTCACCGTCGAGAAATAATTAAGCTATATGTACATTCTTCTTAATATTGTTGTTGACATTTTCAAATACGTCAAAATCTGGTCAATAATGTGATAAAATGTTGTAGAAATCAATTATTACGATGGATGTCACGTGGAAGAGTGTCAAACTTAATGTAAAAGAGAATGTACATATAGCATGATTGATTATGAATGGGGGCTATTTGGATTATTTTTGTACATTTTTAAAGTAGGCTTATCAGGTCTAATTAGTTAAGTGATGGGGTGGAAGATTGATAGGTGCAATTGCTTCCTTAACAATATTTCGATACTTTGCTTGATAAGGCCAAGACTTTTAGGTATGTACAATTTTGTTACTTACAATGTTACTAATTTAGGCCATTAGAGAAAGGCTGTTGATAATAACAAATTAAGTCTCTTTTCAATAAATTTAAAATTGACTATGAGAATAATTTTATATTACTCTAGTCAAGGAGAGAGAGGGGAGCGGACCAAAAATAATTGTTCAGATTCTAATTACTTTGAATCTTATATAGAAATTACAATAAATTGAATTATGTAATTTAATATAATTCAGTAAACAATTTAAAATTTGCTAGAAAAATACTTAATTTGTTTTTATGGACACTGATAGCAATTTATAGAAGGGTACCTTGTGAGTAACAAAATTATACAATAAAACTCTTGGCCTTATCAAGCAAATGTCATTTTTGTATAATTAGTCAAAGTTGAACGTGCATTGCACGTTATTCTGAAATATTTTATAAGTGTTATATAAAAGTAATATTGATATTTATTTATTAGGAGGATTTGATGATTTTTAAACGAACTAAGGAAAATTAAATCTATGATATAAATTTTAAAAAAATTGTACAAAAAAAACTCAATTTCTATTATTCAATTTTTTCCTGATGATGAAATACTAAAAATGAGCAATCTTTTATATACATTATCAAGATTCATTGAGCCTAGATTAATGTCAATGTTAATTAATTGAGAATTAATAAAACGAAATTCCTACATGACCAAGGATTTTATAGTATTTATTTGATTGTGAAAAATGAAAATTAAGGTATTATTGTGAAAAATGAAAATTAAGGATTTTATAGTATTTATTTCATTATAATTATTCAAAAAATGATCCTCACTTAATTTGATATTTAATTAGCATTGGATAAATTCCCCAACCTACCACTAATATAAATAAAAATATAAGTGGCATCGCCTTTCCTCGTATACTTAGGACTGAACTTGAAAACCACAGTCCGACCCCACCTTAAACGAGTCAGGTCGAGTAAAATAAATTTAAAATAATTGTGGGTCGGGTCGTGTTGGTTCAGCCTCACAAACTGACCCAACCCGCCCACTTCAAAACTCTGGCTTCATCTTCACCTTCTTGATTGCAGGGGCAACCCTGAAATTTATGTAATCATGGTGGAGAAGGAAATTATAGGTGGAATTCACGAAATTTATGAAAATTTACAAAACTACCCATGTAACAAACAACTCTGTCAAAGATGCCCTCTCTCTCGTTCTCACTTCTTCCCTTTCTTTGCAGGGGTTGCTTTCTTCGTCGAAGACTTCGCAATTTACTTCATGCTCTTAGCCAGAGCCTTCTTTGCTGCCAAAGGCTTCCTTACTGTTGGGGCCTTCCTTGTCGCTGGAGCCGCCTTCTTAGGAGTCGCTTCTTTCTTCGCGGGTGCTGGAGCCGCCTTCTTACTTGGAGATGACCTTGTTGATGTCCTTGAAACCTTAGCAGGTAGCTTTTTTTTTTTTCTTTTCAACTTTGGGCTTCTCTGTAGCCTTCCTTTTGGGGGCTGGCTTCGGCTTCGCGGGCGTAGCAACCTTAGGCTTTGCAGCCGGTTTGGATTTGGTTGCTAGCTTAGCCTTAGCAGCCGATTTAGCCTTGGATTTGGTACAATTGGCTTTCGCCTTGGAATGCCTTTTTCTCCTTACGTATACTTGGTACTATATTTTGGGCCAAACCCGACCTGACCCATTGCCCACCCTACGTATACTTGGTACTATATCTTACTGCCTATCTAGATAATTTATTTTGTGTTCCACATTGCTTAAAAGTTGTAATTAACTTTTTTCATTATATTAAAAAGAATCGATTAGTACCTGCTAATATTGTATTAAACACTCTACGTGACTATTTTTCTTTATATCAAGAATGAATAATGACAAGTAGGATGTTAGGCCTTTTAAACCACATGGAGGGCTACATAAACTGTATGATTGATAATAAATTATGAATAGCGCCATTCTATTAAAAGGAGTACTATTAAGCTCCTGTTTTGTGGAAATTAAAATTAAATTTTAAATATTTTTGATAAAATTTGATGAAATGTGTGATTTAAAAGTATGAATATGCTTCATTGATCCTAATCCACCTATCAGAAATCCCTCAACGGAGGTGTTACGGGTTAATAAACAGAATCAACACGTGGCGTCGCATCACGACGGTGGGACCAGCTTGATTAAGTCAGGTTACGATTCTCTAACTTCAGTCGTGGGTTCCGAGGCCCTCACTATTATTCCGAGTCCCTCACTAGTACTCTAAAGCCCCTGCTGCTAACGTCCGAGGCTCCTTAAAGGCCCACTTGCGAGGATTCGCTCATGATGAAAATCTTCAACAAATGATTGATGTGACTCTTGTGTAAAATTTGTTTATGTCTTGTCTTGTCAATGTAAGAACATTTAATGTTTTGTAAGGCTAGGAGAGTCAA
>OU503038.1:1976110-1986562 GCA_912172775.2 Fraxinus pennsylvanica | reverse complement strand
GATTGAACTACTTGTATACATAAAGTGTACATTTTTGATTCACACATTTTTATGTATAAAAAATTTAACAGTTGATTGAAAAAGGTAATGTGAAATCAATGTTTTAAAATCTATCTGCTAATGAAAATCATTATGTCAATATTTATGTAACGACGTACGAATACATAATACTAATAAATGGAATAAAAATTGGATTTGTTATTTTATTATTTTAATTTACTATAATATTCGAGTACTGAATAGCTTTCAAAATATAATGATATTAGTTTATATGAAATATTTTTTCAAAAAGTAACATGTTTCATTAACCCTTTCGATTTCATTCCAATTCTATTTCTTGTGTTAAGTTCTCAAATTCATTAATACAGGTAAATGAGTCCTCGTTTAACCTCCATTATTTAGTATTATAATTTTGGTATAATATTTTTTGGAGAATAGATAGTTGAAAAAAAGGAACAATTTTCGATTTACGTGTTATATTATTTTATCAAAAACTATTTAGTTGAAAAGAAGAGAGGGAAACATGCATTATAATTTAAAGATTAATGCTGGTCAGCCAGGGTCGGTGATCGACCAGGATCCAGGGGGTTGAGATGTCACCTTAGCCCCTGATTTCAAAATAAAAAGGGTCCCACATGAATTCAAATCAAAGGCCGAGGTGCATCCACCTCTGGCCTTTGAATTTGGCCCTGGATGAACAGCATTGCTCTAATTTTAATAGGGACCAAACGGGGGTGAAGTATCTAACAATGCAACTTCTTAATTTATATTTGTTTAATATCTAAATTCTCCGTAATCTATTCTAAAACAATATATTGATGCCATTGAGTTGCATTTTTCAAGTTTAACTAAATGCGGCAATTTATATCAACTGCTTAACTATTGGTTTGACTGGGTTTTTTAAAAACACGTTCCAATATTATTTATATTTTCTTTATATTTTGAGAGGTTGAAAATGCTACCTTCGAAAGGATGAACGAAATTCAAACCCCTTACTAATCTAAAATTACATCTATGTAATGGATCATTTCATCTAAGTTTATAAGCAATACCATATTACAGGCCTAAATTGAATATGACTTTGATATAGTATGGTGAAATTCTCAATAATAAGGCACACTGGTTGGTGTGTTGCACTAGCCATTGTTAAAAATAAAAGATAAAAATTTCATGTTAAATCTTTTTTTTTTGGGTATTATACTCGAGAATTGATCGATTTATTTTGGTATTAGAATCAAGAATTAGATCGAAATCAATCCATTCTCAATTTAATACCTAGAACATACTAGAACTTGAGTATAACCGGAGTAAACCGCAATGCTAATCTGATTCTAGTTAAATTCAATGATTTTGATAACTTTTGTCCATCTCTACTTGTCATTCACGTATTGAACTATTACTACAATTTTTTTTATTTTTTTTCCTGTCAAAATGCACTTAGAATCACAGATATTATGATAATAATTAGACGTTAATCAATGGCTTGTTATGTGAGAATATATATTGATAAAATATGAGGGTTGGACGGAAAATATTAATAAGACGAATAAAGGACTTTAAGATAATAATATATTCGTGTTCTAAAAATATGCTCAGGCGCCGCCGCCTAGTTGCGAGGTGTGAGAGGCGAGACGAAATACCTTGCCTTGACAATGAGCTTAAAATTAATGTGCGACTATGTGCGTTTGAGAGCTCTTTATTAATTTTTTTTTTATTATTTTTGACCTTTTTAAAAGTATTTTATTTTACTTTAGTTTAAAGTTTTTCCTTTAAAAAATGTATGATTGACTAATTCTAGGAATTAGTAAGTATAGTATTTTATAATTTTAGATATTTCGTACATATTATTTTATTTAATTATTAAACGATTTATAGAATGATTAAAATTTTAAAATAATATTAAAAATAAGAAAACTTTTTTTCTTCTTTTTTTACGGCTAGTACTTATCTAAACTCATAAAGCTTGAAATTTGACCTTCAAGCTAGTCATATTTTACGTTTTTTAGAACATTGCAGTATATACTAATGATTGAAAGTGATACCGAGTGCAATAAATTAAGAGTACAACGATTTTAGATAGTCAAAACATGTTTGGAATGACCTAAAAAGTCACTTCATCGTAAGAGAGATGCTATCTCAATAAGGTCAAATTGACACGAGAGAGACGATAATTATTCTAGGAAGCTATATGGTGTGTACCTTTATAATAGATTTTCATATTTCTTAAAATACAACAAAAAATAAGGAGAAAATAAAAAAGTGAAATGTCATGTGAATTTGCTCGGAAAGCATATACACTCAAAGAAATTCCTTTCAGAGTGACTATTGATTTCTGGCCTTTTACTTGATGAAATGTTGGATTGGACAATTTCCTTTGACTTGTGCATTTTAATGCCCTTGGTCATTTTTCCATCATCGACCAAACTAATCTTGCAAAACTCCGGTGCATGCTTATGAACGTATTCTCCTTTACCTTGTCCCCTTCTAGATAACCTAAAATCAAATAAAGTGTGTTGACAAGACTGAACATGATAAAGACAAAGGTAAACTTTGATATGTATATCCAATTCGGTTCAGCTCGATTGATGTGCATATTAATAGTGTAAACCACTATAACTCGTGAGTGTTTCTGTTTTAATTTTGTCTATTACAGCTTAATACCTAAGACTCGATGTTAGAAGAAAGATACCATGTCCATATCTTGCATTAGGGTGAACCGCTATAACTCAGTGTACTTTTATTTTTGCTTGTTAATTAGTCCTCTCCATTGGAATAAGTTTTCATGTCTCACATTAGGGTAAATTATCATAAATCTTAGTGTTTCCGTTTTCGTTCCGTTCATTATTGCTCATGAAATTGGAATTAGGGCCTATCTCGAAAATACGATACGAAAGAAGGGGTTACCTTGTGAAAGGTGATTGTTTGATTCCTATAACAAGATTGGTAATGCTAACAACATGAATCAGATCAAGAATTGCCTTGGCTGCTGCATTGCTCTCCACAAGCATTGTTTCTACTTCTACCTGCGAACAAAATATCAAAAAATTCATTCTTTGCGTTTGAATGCTTCGAATTGAATACTTTAAATTGGAATTTGTCGACAAATCTACTCGAATTTCATATGGAACAGTTTCTATACGTACTTTTCTGTCGTTACATAGACGAATATATTTTTCCAAGAGATTCATCCTCCTGTTACTCTCCTCATTGACATAAGCCTGCACTTGCTCTTTGCTCAATTGGCTCTTTGATAGCATTCCCACTGCACAAGAAATTCCAGGCCATAAAACGTCTCACAGAGTCAAAGAACTTATCCAGTTGGCCCCAATTTGAAGAGCCATATACTGTAAAGATATGGCTTTCGGTAAGTTAGAATGTACAGTAGTTGACGGTACGTAGAAAAAATAAGTTTAAGTATTTGTCCATTATACTGTTTAATCATGTCAAATACGGCATGTCAAAGATCATACATTCCACTTATCAATTTTTATGGACTCAAGCTAAACAATCTATTTTTTGTTTGAGAATGATCAGATCAAACAAGAAATAAGATCATCGACTCATGATCTGATCCACAATCATAGTGCATGTCTGTTGTATAAAGTATTAGATATGACTAGGCATTAAAATAAATAAGATTTTAGCCCTTTTCCATTCATAATACTTTCTGGCTATCCAATCCTCCTTACCAAACATGTTCTTCAAGAAAATATAACAAGAAAACAGAAGAGCAGTAAGAACTTTACCTGGAGTAGGGATGTAAGTAATAGGATGGAAAACATGCACAAGGAAAACGCGATTTTTCCCTGGAGAAACAGCATGATCAAGTGCCCATTTAACAACATGCAAATCATTTTTCCCAACAGCAACATAAACATCATTAAAACCTCCATCCATGCTCATGCTTTCCTCTCCAACCTCGACTATCTCAGGCGATCCGACTTGCCAATTACGAGGATACGACCCCTCTTCTGCAGCCATTGGAGTTCGTCCTAATTCCATCAGAAGAGAAAGAGGACAAATTTGATACATAAGAAGTGAAACAAATGAAAGGAAGTTAGTTTTTTCCAATGCCATTAAAGAAGAGAAAATGAAAAAGTTAGATTCTCTTTTGTCGATAAAGATTCTCTTTTGTCCATATTTGCAGGCATTTTGGTCATGTCACATAATGTTATCTATGCTCTTTGATATAACAGAAGATATCATTTTTCTTTCCCTTTTCTCCGTAGCCACACGCAAACCCCCATTAGCCCTCTTTTGGATTGACTTTACTAGAAGATAAGACCATTTTGCGAGTATGATCTTCCACACATCTAAATGGTGGTTAATCCATGATTTTCGACCACACTTGTGCATTATTCGGTACGCAGTACTATATACGATTTGTAAGAACCGTATAAATTTTAGCTTTTTTCATTTTTCGATACTGTATAATCTACGTTACAAAACTAATCATGAAAGTTTTTAGCTAAAAGCCCATCTTAACAATGACTTTTTAGCTAAAAGTATTATGACCTCATACGCCAATGATAAATGGCTAAGATTTGTCTTAATTCGGTTCAAAATAATTGTTTACTTCAAGAAGTTTGAAATGAATTGAGTTAAACTAGTTTTATCGTTGGTGTATTGTTGTTCTGAACCTACTACTTCTCATTAATTTATCATGGATTTAGTATGAATTGATGACAAGATTGTTCAATCTATATGTAGAAACCGAAAAGAAAAAAAGAGGAGGAGGAGGAAAAGAACTCGAATGGGCCACTTGAACTATATCTTTCCTTTTGAAGGAGTTTCTTAATTGTTCCTTGGAGACTTGTTCTTCAAATGTTGTCTTCAGCCAATTGGCACTATATGCTTTTCCCTAAAAGATTTTTGCACCTAAACTTTTGGCAGCCTTTGGCCAAGATTGTGGTATGGGCAAAAGGTTGCAACACTTTTAGATAGATATTTTTAAATGTGAACAAAGTAATATGTTATAATATTTCCTACGTAAAGAAGAAAAAAAATGTAAAAATCTTTGATATATGTATAAAGTTAAGAACTAATACACGATTGGTGGATTAGGATGGAGAAAAGTCGAGCCAAAAACATCTAGATTGTAAATGAACAAATCAACTGGGATATTTAATTACAATGTGGAAAGTTCGGGTGTCTGAGGTAAAAATTGTTCGAGTATAATCTCATAAACAAATGAATGAGTAAAATAAAAGTGCTTAATATGTGCATAGGTTAGCTTTACCTTTTAGACCAGGTTAACAATCATATGCAATATACAATGTGCTAACTAAAATCACCAATAATTGCGTGGATTAATCAATAAATAGTTTCAAACACTAATTTATGAGGACAAAATTCCTCTCAATGCTAACATGTGGCACAACTTTGCTTTTATCAATCCCATCTGAATTCAAAAAGAATTCATTCTAGGCACATAATATATGTCTAAAAGTTTCGTAACTCGATCATAGACGATGAATTTATCCAAAAAAAATCCGACTTAACCTTCAGATTAATAAAATCCGGAAGCAAGTTGGTATACAGACCCATAATGCAAACTAAAACTGTCCATTGTTACATCAAGAACCTGTGTACTTACACAAGAAAATAAATGCTTTTGCTCTATTAGTCGTATCCGATCTCCCCCACAATGGGAAATGCACTACAAAAATGTTGGACCATAAGTGATAGTGGCTTAGTGGGTGGTGGACCATAAAAGCACTACAAAAATGTTGGACTATTTGTCCCACACGATATTGATTATGAACCATTTTGGCAGGGCTTGTTTTTACTTTTTGCAAGAGAGCTTTCAGAAAAATTCACTTTGAAACCAATTTTCTCTTAAAGCTCTTCTAATAAAACGACATATTTTCAGAAAAGTATTCAAAAATGTCTCAGAAGTTGCTTCTTAGTTTCAGTGTTTGTTTTATACGGCTTATTTGAAGATCGTCTTCAACCATACATTTTCTCGATAAAATGATTTTGCCATTGGACCCTTTTTAACAACAAATTCTTCAAAAAATTGTTTTTTACTTTATAATAGAAATCAAAAGTAGCAATAGAATGTAAAATTTTAAAAAAAGAAACAGATAACAAAACATAGTAATATATGGTCACATATGCGTGATAAGGTGCAATATTAGATTATGTTTTGTTTCGTTCTTATCCATTATCATTAGTCTCATAAAAATCACAGTCCAAATGTCTATGATGTAGGAAATGAATTCATAAAGTATGAAAATGGAGAAATCACAAGTAACATTAAACATTGGTTCAGACAGAATGGTGGGGATGCCCAATGAAGTGATCTTAATGGAACTAGTGGTTCTAAAATCTCGCCTAAGTACTATATAAAGGAACCCTCTTAATGCATAGACTCAGAGTATTCATCTAACAAGATTTTTTCTATGTTATATGAAGATTTTGAGGTCCAGTCTTGAGGCAAAAAGTTTAGGTCGAAAATGGTGAAAGTGTTTCTTGTCATATTGAAACTTCTGCTGATTCTAATATCTGCCGGTTGGATATCTCTTTGGCTTCTTAAGCCGACAGAAGTCTGGACGAGAAAATGGAAGGGAGCAGAAGAAAAAGCCACCGCTACCGTGTTGGGTTATAACGGTAACCCACTCTATCAAAGATCTTTACTTCTCTATAATACACTGTAAACTCCACCAAAATTCTCCTTTTCATTCACATAAAAGTAGTCAAGAAGAGTTTAAATCCAGCACTATGTCTTCATAAATCATCATGTAATTGATTTGAAGGTCCAACGGTTGATAAAATATATACAAATAAAGAGAAACTAAGCACCGTTTCTTAGCTTATGTTACACAACACATGGCACATCAATTGATGAGTACATAAGTTTATGGAAAGTTTCGGAAATTAAATTAGATTTGATGAATTCATATGTCGTGTCACTGTTGCTTAATACAAGTTAAAGTAATGGTGCTTGATAGATCATTCCTCTATAAACAAACCTCCCCCTGTATAATAAATTTAACTTTTAGGAGAGGTGCTTTAGCATGGTATGCAAAGGCCCGGGTGGTTCAAGTCTAACTGCCACCCGTTTATTTAAATTCCACGAATCAGAGCTTTGTTAAGAAAATGAATGTAACATGCACGTGATGAGGCGTGTTGAACTAATAAAATAAATAAATTCGTTTTTCTGTCTAACATTAAGATGACACAACGCTAAACAACAGCTAGAAGAAAAAAGGTTTTTGGTGTGAAATATTAATATTGCTTTGGTACAGGTCTTGATTTTGCTGTCTACACATTTCCTATAATTGCTTTGGGTATATTTGGTTTCATTTACTTGGAACTGAAACCAAAGGAACCAAAAATAAGGTACAAAACTGTTTCCATTCCATAAAACACACCTTTTGTTTACTTGATGCTGATGCATATGTATATTTGGACACAGGCCAGGAAGAAGTTCAATCACTGCTCTCTCCAATCCGCTTATTATCAATCGTTATCTAGGAATCTTATCTGCAATCGAGATCCTTGCTTCTTCTCTGTTTATCATCTTTCTAATTTGGACCTTCTATGCCCGCATTTCAAATGATTTCAGAAAGATGATACCAGTCAAATCATTCAAATTGACTCCGTAAGTTAATTCTCAATCAACGATGACTCCAAACCTCGAAAAGAAGTATAAAAATATGTAAAATCAACTTCTTTACCTGCTTTTCAGATGGCAGTACAAAATGTTCAGGATGGCTACCCGGTGTGGTTTGCTGGCAGAAGCTTGCTTAGCACTGATTCTTCTACCCATATTGAGGGGGATGTCTATATTTCAGCTACTTGGCATCCAGTTCGAGGCATCAGTGACATACCACATTTGCTTAGGCACAGCCATGATATTTTTCGCAACTTTACATGGGGCAGGAACCCTTTTTATCTGGGGAATTAAACATAGAATTCAAGATGAGGTAAACTTCACAAAACTTCTTTAATTCTCAGTACTTGCTTCAATACAAGCATCATATTTTACCTCAAGTCCTTAATGTCGGAAACCAGATGTGGAAGTGGCAAAAGACAGGCCGCATATACCTTGCTGGTGAGATAACCCTTATCACAGGTTTAGTCATTTGGATCACAGCATTGCCACAGATAAGAAGGAAGTGGTTTCAGACCTTCTACTACTCACACCATCTTTATATAGTCTTCCTGGTATTCTTTTTGTTCCACGGTGGAGACCGACATTTTTATATGGTTTTTCCTGGAGTTTTTCTCTTTGCCCTGGATAAGCTGCTCCGAATCATCCAGTCGAGGCCAGAGACATGCCTTCTTTCTGCTCGAGTCTTCGCAAGCAAAGCCATTGAACTGACTTTGCCGAAAGACCCAAGTATACCTTTATATCCTCTTTGACCCCAACCCAAGTATCTAAAGTATATCGTCTTTTATTAAAACGATGTATCTAATCTTAGAATTAACTCGTAACTTTATACCTATGATTTCAGGGTTGAAGTACACACCTACAAGCGTGATTTTTGTGAAGATACCAAGTATTTCAAAGTTCCAATGGCATCCTTTTAGCATAACTTCTAGCTCCTGTGTCGATGAACACACTATCTCGATCATTATCAAATGTGAGGGACAATGGACAAGTTCCCTCTATAATCAAATTCATGTTGAAAAAGATTCAGAATCTGATTTAAGGAAGTGCATTCCGATTGCAACAGAAGGTCCTTATGGACCTGCCTCACTGGATTTCCTAAGGTATCAATATGATTTACAGAACATTTTGGAATTGTTGTCAGATTATCTGTATATAAACGCAGCAACCTCATAACTTTTTTTGGATCATTGAAAATTAATGCAGGTACGACCATCTGCTTCTAGTCGCTGGAGGAATTGGGCTAACACCATTTCTGAGCATTTTGCAAGAAATTGGCTCCAAACTTAACAATAGCAGAAATAAATATCCCTCTCGAATACAATTCATCTACACTGTAAAAAATTCTCAAGAAGTTTGCTTGTTAGATCCAATTCTACCTCAGCTTCTAGACGTTGAACAATATCATATAAGACTTAAAGTATTTGTGACTCGGCAAAACCAGCCTAGTACAACACTAAGAGAAGTACTTAAAGACTTAACTGACTTGCAAATAACAAATTTTAGCACCACTCATTCAAGCTATGCAATATATGGACCTGAGAGTTTTCCTTGGATGGCTACCATAGCCATGTTTTCTTCCATCATATTTCTACTCTTGCTTAGTTTTTTCAACCATTTCGTTGTGCCCCCTGCCAAGAAGCCCTCTCAACAGAGAAATCCCTCTTCTCAGATGGATCTCCTTCTCTTATGTTCTTTTTTCGTAGCAGTCATATTTGGTGGCTTGGTGGTTATTATTATAAGATGGAAAAGGCTAAGGAAGGGATTTCCATTATTTTCCAATAAACAAAGACAACCCATGAAACAAAGATCACTTGAAGTCAACAAAGGTCTTGAAGAACATGAAATCCATTTTGGAAGAAGGCCAAACTTTCCAGGTAGCATTTTGCTTTTCTTTACTACCAAAAATTTCTTATCCTGCAGATACTAATCTGAATCATGCTCCAACTGTGCTGCGAACCTAACAGATATATTCTCCAATTTCACAAATGAATGCGGGGTATCAGAGATAGGCGTCTTGGTTTGTGGACCGGAAACAATGAAACAGAACGTGGCTTCAGCATGCAAACTAAAGCCTCGGAAAACAAATTTCTGTTTTCACTCCCTCAACTTCTCACTCTGATTAAATTATACAAGGCACATAGGTTTACAACTGTTACTGAGAGTACTATAGTTTAATTTTGTTTATGAATCATGCCAGCATATGTATATATTACCGTAAGAAATCCAACGCGTAAAGTTGGTTCTTTCCACTACAAGAATCCTTATCGTTTAGATTAAAGTACTTTGAAAGATATCATCAAGTTCCTTTCGGTAGATAAGGTGGCAAAGATCGTTGTCTAATGTCATAAATTCAATAAAGAATAATACATTTCTTTAAACTTTTCATAAATCGACATTATAGAACAATAAAATAGCAAGATGTATTGAACAAATTATCTTATCATATTCCACCACACTCGTCAAAACTGTGAACATTCAATTTCCATACGCCTCCAAGATAGAAAATTACATCAATTAAAAGACGGCTATAACAAAATAATAATAAAAAACCAATATTCACACCTGCACTTGTGAAGGGGACACCTCTCCTTGTTCTTCATTCTCATCACCTTCGGAGGAATTCACATTGCTTTCTATGGGTATCAATTCAGATAACAAATCTTTTGGTGCTACTGAAACACTGTCATCTATCAAGTAGCATTTTTGATCAATTTAACAATCACCTCCCTCATTGTAGGTCGACGGAGAGGGTCCGGGTGACAACAAATTCAAGCCCAGTTTCAATACCGTCTCCATCTCCTCCACTTCATACTGTCCCTTAATCCTATCAT
>OU503038.1:1915700-1932420 GCA_912172775.2 Fraxinus pennsylvanica | reverse complement strand
GTAATGTTCGAAATCGCTGTTGGACAACCAATCCTTGTCCAGTAACCATTCTGAGTGGGTGTGCGGATCTATGTCCAAAGGGGGAGGTCTATTTGCAGAGCATCCCCGCGTCTTAGATAATCGGGTTCTTGCCTGCCCAAGAAGTTCTTCTCTTTATTGCATCTTTTCTTAAGAATTTCTTTGATCTTAATACAAGTACTCAAAAGGACATAAACTACAGAAAATAAATGGCCGTAGCTGTTCTTGCGCCATCCTTTTGTGATTTTTAAGGAACCAACCCAGCAACAACAGTTCTCGACTTTGAAAGTAGATTTATCTCGCGCATCGCTCAAATAAAGGCTTTCTCGTAGAGCTAAAAAAGGAGTTTGTATGTAGCTTATAGCAACATAAACGTGACGATGAATAAAGATCAAACATCTTTTAATTAGTATGATGAGAATACAAAAATTCTACTTGTACATAATTTTTATCCATTAAGGGTTGACATGATACTCACGTATGGGACCCACAAAACCCCATATGAGTATTATGTCAACACTTATGTAAACTCAAATGTACCCTTAGCACTTCTCGTGAGAATATACCCCTAAACACATTCCTCTGATATTGTCAATGAATTTCTTTTACTAATGATTAAGACATGTGCCTAAAATTCTCTTTATGTTACAATTGACTGATAAAGCACAAAATTAATTTTGTATAACTAATTGATCACTTCTTTCGCTTACAGAAAATAGTAAATTGGAAGATAATTGTAATTTTATAAGTTCTTAAGAGAAATGAGAGCACTAGTACAAAATCATATACAAATAATATAATCAAAATAAAAATCTATTTCATTCACGTTTCTAGGCCTGAACAAGGTTTTGTTTGGGTCGATTTCAGCTCCAGCCCTAAACCAAAATCAAATTAGTCGGTTTGGGTGAATTTCTACCCAAACCAATCCATTTTAACTCTTAAAACAAAACGATCCAAATCAAATCGGTTTGGTTTGGTTCGATTAGTCGGTTTACACTTTTTTTTTTTTTTTTTTAAATAAAAATTGTTTGAATTTTGGGCTTATTTAAATTATAAGAACTAAAATAACTAAATAACTTTATATTACAAGAATGATTGACTACCTAATAAAATCAAGATAATAAAGGCAGATCAACAGAAAACTTAAGAATTTTGATACTTTTTTATGCATTATGTAACATGACTGTTTGAGAAGAGAGAAAATATTTTAAATGAGCTTGTGAAAAGAAATTTTAAGTGTTATTACTTACTGGCAATATCATAGATTGGAGGGCATCGAGATATACTTATGAAATTAAGACTTATCTTTTGATTTTTATTTTTCTTAAAAAGAAAACTAAAATAAAAAAGATAAACATGTAAGTGGATTGTCGATTCGGTTAACCTGCTGTTTCAGGCTTTAAACTATGGTTGAACCGATCCACCATGGTTTTGTTTTTTTTTAAAAAAATAACCAAACCAATTATCTACGTCAAACTGACTCGAACCGGTTTGAGTCGGTTCGATTTGATTGGTTTGATTGATTTTTCGATTGTTTTTTTGCCCGGGCCTACACGTTTCAAAACAACTCATCACATTGCCTTGTGATTTTATACTCTTATGACTTCTAATGACATTTATATTATTCGTACCTTAAAAATATTTTCTATTTATAATCACAAATAATAGTTTATGGTTGTCTATGAATAAAATACATGAATGGCTAGGGCAAAATACGCGTTGAAGTGAGAACTCGAGCAAGCATCAGTCATCGATCACTTTAGAATAATTTAGGTAGTTTACATCCTCTATCAAAATTCATTATTAGATTCAGAAGTTGTTGGACTGGTCAATGTTGTGAACGCATTCATTAAAGTTTTTAATAAATTGAAATATGTTTTAATACATCTAAAAAATTGAAACCAATACTAGAAATTTTTGAAAATAAGAGATGTAACCACAGTTCATTTGAAATTGCTAGTGAATTCTATTCTTCAAAGGGGTTGTTTGGCAATGTATTGATGTATTAATTTGAAATTATAAGGATTAGAAGTGTAACTATGGCCCCTGTTTGAGTCACATTATTTTTTCATTCTCATTCTTCTACTCATTTTTAACTACACATTTTTCAATAAAATAATGTTTTCCATCACATCAATAATTTTTCATTCTTTTTCAACTACATATTCCCTATCACATCAACAGTAAAAATGCATTCTTCTTCCAAAAATGTGCACCAAACGAGAGCACAATAAAAATGTTTTTTTTGGAAAGAATAATAATATCCGACACCAATGATATCTAACACTGGACTATGTAGCATTATGTAATAGATTCAATTAAAATTAAAATTATGTGATTCATTTAATTAAACTTATAATTTAATGTCCTAGTGCTGTCACTTAAATTGATGTTAAATACGAGTATATAAATTTATTTAGGCCAATTGAACCTTTTTAAACTGTTCATTTTTAAGAACCAAAAAGATTTGTGTCAAAATAATAGATGTCAAAGAAAAACAAAAGATCTTGGACACGTAATGGATCTTGAAATACTATTTCTACATCTCCGTGACCAAATCCGCCCTCATTAGGATTACTCGTCAATGGTCAACTTATTTATTTTCCTTCCATTGAGATAAACCCGACTACTTTTTAGTTTCCTTAGCTCAGAAGATTTCTCAGCGAGAAGAAAAGGGAAAAAATAAATAAATGCTGATTTTAAAACAAAGTAATAATAAAATAATGAAATAAATTATTTTTCCTCTGCTTCCTCATTCAATCACTACAAGTACGTACAGTACACAACGACTTTGTTTCCATTCAACTCCCATTCCTGATTCCTCACAGTTTGTTCCAGGGAGAAAAATGGTAGCTTAGCTATTGATTTAATATGAGCTAATCGTCGGAAAATTACTTGATTTCTTGGCTTTTTCAACGTTGATTTCCATTTAATTTACTGGAATTTTCCGTTAATTATATGGCTAAGGTTCTTCTTTTAAGTTTGGGTTTTAAATAGAAAAACAATTAAAGGGTTTTTGTGGGTTTGTCTGTAACGCGATTTGTGAATCTCGGCTTTTGTTGAAAGTTATGGAGGCTTCTACAGTAGTGATCAAGGTTAGTTTTATCTTCTTATTTTTCTGTTCTTTTTTCGTTTTTAATCGTTATATCGATTTGTATGTTCTGTATGTACCGTTAATTATTGATTTTTTCCCCTATTTCTGTAATCAGTTAAGTTTTTTTATACATTTATTTATTATGGGCATGTTTTTAGTAGTGAAGTTTTAGTTAAATAACTCAATTGCATGCTAAGTTTGGGTGTTATCTTTCAGGCTTTGATGTTCTCTAAGCCCCAACTTAGTTTGTAACTCATAGAAGAAAATGCGCAGGACACTTTGATTTCTTTCTCTTTTGCTTGGTAAAGAGAATTTCGGGGTTTAAATTCTCGTAGATATCATTTTTTTAACAATTTTTTTGTTCTGGGTTTTATTATTTTTCTTTTTTAAATAAATCTGCCTGAGATGAATTTTATGTATTTATTGTTGTGCCTTAAACTGAAGCAGAGTCAAATCTTGTCAAAATCCGTGCCGAATTGATTGAAATACTTGCAGAGAGACATCCCTCGTTAAGCTTTTTCAATGCTGAATTTGTTAACTTTCCGATTTTCATGTTTGTGATATATAATGAATGAGACTATATTTTGTTTTAATGGTCTGAAATCTTTAGTTAGATATTTGCCCAGTGTCAGTTTACCTTGTAGCTTAATTCTGTGTGTTTTCAACTCTCATTAGTCAATTGATCATTTGTTTGTACCTAGGCTTGTATAATCTCAATTGCCTTGATTATTAATGTTGGTACTATTGTGACATTTCTACAGATCAAGTATGGGGATACACTCAGGCGCTTCATTGCCAAAATTATTGATGAGGGACTGAATTTCAATATAGAAGGACTGAGAATGCAGATATTTTTCCTTTTCAACTTTCCTGTAGATACCTCGCTCATGCTGACTTATATTGATGAAGATGGTGACGAGGTTGCACTTGTTGATGATGATGATCTGCGTGATGTGGTGAGGCAGGCCCTGAACCCCTTGAGGATTACTGTGAAACAAGCTCGTTCAAGTGGAAATTTTCCTCCCTTGTCTCGAGTTCAGACACCCTTTCAGAATCTGAACCCTAATATCTCCGAAATTTTGAAATCTGTGCCAGAACCTCTACAGGAAACTGTAAAGAAGCTATTGATTGAGTTGGCATCAAAAGTGTCTTCATCTGTGCCAGGTATAGCCGAGCTTGTTGATCACTTCTCCGACAGGGGTTTGTCCTACCTTGATCAGCTTTCTGATTCCCAACCTGGAGCGCAGCGTAATACCCAGATTGAGGTTTGTGAAAGTATCACAGATACTGAGCATTGGAATTCCTCCATGATTGATCCATCGACATCAAAGGTCCTGTCAAGCGTCGGACCAAATGAGCAACCTTTGAAAAACCACGAGAGCTCAGCAAAATACATACCTCAGACAACCCCAGAAAAAAATGAGGTCAAACTAGGAACCGTAAAAGGAGGTAGCGTGGAGGCCTCGTCTTCCAAAGCACCTGAAGCTGTGAATGCTTATGTTGGCAACCCTTGCCATGATTCTCTATGTGAATCAGTAGGCGTGGATCCTAAACCGAGCGTAGTTCCTGTCTCTTCTCTCTCACAAGAAAAATGCTTTGCAGGAACATCCAGTGCTGATACAACTGAGAAGGTTTGTTTGACACCTTCAAATTACACATCTGATGTACAAAAGCCTATTAAGGCTGGGCTGGATTTTCTTCGATGGAAGAATGCCAAAATGAGTGCTCCAACTATTTATCCCGCTCATACGCCATGGAACTATCCAGATGGCAGTATAAAATATGTATTTCATGATGGTGTTTGGATGGACCCTAGTCTTGTGAGTCAAAGTCCATTTTCGGCAGTACCTGTTGGAAATGACTCTGCTACCCCACCACATTCTGTTTCTCAAAGGAGGAGCATTAGACAAAATGATGGCACTGGGAATGTCTTCCATCGGGGTGTTCGTTGCGATGGTTGTGGGGCCTACCCTATAACTGGTCCCAGGTTCAAGTCAAAAGTGTGAGACCCCACCCTAATAAGTTTTCTGATCAATTTACAATTTAGCTGTTATGAGGGATCCCCAGAGACTTACCTATTCAGTTTGTTTCTGCAGAAAAGAGGATTATGATCTCTGCAGCATCTGCTTTGCCGAAATAGGAAATGATACCGACTACATCAGAATTGATTGTCCAATATCTTATCGACACCCCTTGTTTAAAAAGGGGTTGCATGGCCTTGTGTGTATAATCATTTCTTTTTGTTTCTTTATAAGCATTAGTCTAGCGTATGCCCATACCTTTTCTATTTTTGACTGTGTTGCTCTTGTTAAATTTTCCCATTGCAGCATCCCAGGGATCAGGCTGATTTAATGTCACAGGCTATCAGGGGTTGCAAGGTTAAACCAGTTATACCCAAGTTTGATAGTCGCTTCATTCAGGATGTGAATGTCATAGATGGTACTGTGGTGGCCCCTTTAACTCCATTTACCAAGATTTGGAGGATGAGAAACAATGGTACGGTAGTGTGGCCACAGAGAACTCAACTTGTCTGGATTGGAGGAGACAAACTAAATAAATCACTTGCTATTGAATTAGAGGTTTGTCGTCATTGCAACATTAGTTTCGTTTCTAATAGCTCTTTAGTTTTTTCCATTTTTTCCTTTTGGGTCTGGTCAGAGTCTTATTCCCCTCTGACATGTTTGTAGGCCTACTTGCTCGTTATGAATTGTTTCTTATTTTCCCTTTTCATTTAGTTTTTGTCTTCTAAATGGAAAGGTAACTGGATTGACATGAAAGGGAAACTTAGGTTATACATTTTGTCTCTCATTTTTTACTTATAGATGATTAAACTTTTCTTATCATTTTTTAATTTTTGGGTCTGGGAGCTAATGGTGTCATCTTGTTTATCTGCTAAATAATTTAATGGACTTTTCTTATTCATAATGAGATCAATGGAATGTCAGGTTCCCGTGGCCGGTTTACCAGTAGACCATGAGCTAGATGTTGCAGTTGATTTTATTGCTCCTGAGATTCCAGGTCGGTATATCTCATATTGGAGGATGGCCTGCCCTACTGGCCAAAAGTTCGGACAACGTGTTTGGGTTCTCATCCATGTATGGAAAGTTTTGTTAACAAAACTATTTACTGTAGTTAATGTTTTACTTTCTACTTAGTACATTTCGGCAATCCCTTTGTGTTCTGTAGGTTGATGCTTCTGTTAAGGAGCCTCTACATGAGAGAGTCCGTGACTTGAATCTTAATTTTCCTCCTCCAAGCAATGGCTTAACTAGTCCTGAAATTATAAATATGGATCTAGAACCCATGGTGGAGGACGGTCACCCTGCGCCCATTAACTCCAATGACAACATGGAAGTAAGTGAACCAATGGTTGATGTGCAGCCAAGCAATGAGCACGAGAACAGGTTCCCCATTGATGATAGCTTGTTGTTTGGAAGTGTTGCTGTGTCGAACTCTTTGCCTTCAGCACCTCCATCTGTTTTGTATCCTGTTAATGATCTCTATGAGGTAGTACCCCCTTTACCTTCTCAAGCTCCACCTCTTCCTGACGTGCCTCCACCTCTTCAAAATGCACCCCTATCAGTATCAGAAAAGAATGAAGTTGAGGAGAAACTACTTAGGGAACTTGAAGCAATGGGCTTCAAACAGGTTAATTTGAACAGGGAGATTTTGAGGAAGAATGAGTACGACTTGCAGGAAACAGTGGACGATCTTTGTGGTGTTTCTGAGTGGGATCATATTCTCGAGGAGCTTGGGGAAATGGTGCGTTTCTATTTCTTTTCATTTCTCCCATTTCCCTAATTGTTTTTTGTGTATTCTGACCTCATTTGGTTTCTATGGGTTGTTGATGCAGGGTTTTCATGATACAGAACTGAACAAGAAACTGCTGGAGAAGAACGATGGAAGTATTACAGGTGTGGTTATGGATCTTATTGCTGAAGAGCAGTAGCATCTTCTTTAAATAAAAGGTCCAATATCACCCCCCATATATTAGTATATAAATGCTATAAATAAATGTAAGGATGTTGGGAACTCACTGTGATGCCTGTTGATCGTGTTTTGTTGGGATGTTTTTTAGGCATGTTTGAATCTCCAGACTAGCGTCGGAGCTATGTGCAGTAAACTTGCCTAGTGGTTCTTTATATATCTGATGTTATTTATTCCTAGTTATTGCTACATGGTGTTCTTTGGATTTTGACCGTGTGCTTGAAGTTTGTTAATCTGAATATGAATTCAATCGATATGCTTAAGTTCCAGTTATAAAGAGATTATAATGAGATACAAGGCAGTAAACATATTAATGAACTTAACAACTGTCCCTTTTGTTGACCCAGTAGTAGTTCACCAGAAATCATTGCAAGAACACGACCCATCTTTGAAGTGGTGGAAACGGTTCCTGTCTCTGATGATGATTTCTCTATCATAAACATTCGATATGACTTTTGTTGCATTGTGACAGTCTATGCATATTCTTAGATTTTTTGATACCCTGATTGCAGCCCCAGGCGAAGTCCTGATAAGGCCAAAAGCAATGGCCAGTTTCTCACTATGATGCGAAATCGAAACTTCTCTGTCATGTCCATCAGCATCTAGTCTTGCATCTGCAATGTTAGGCACATACCCAGCCAGCTTAATATGCTCGACCATGTCCTCTGTTGCTCTGTATATCTCGTCCAACTCCTCGTGCCCTTTATCTTCAGCCAAAAGCTCGTGAATGATACCATCCAATTCTATATAGCTGCATCCGGGGTTCTTTTTAATTCCGAGCACTTTCATCTCATTTCTCAAACTCGTAGCGTCGTCTGATCTGCCTACTGATGCATATAGATTAGAAAGTAGTATATAATCTCCACTATGTGCAGGTTCCAATCTAACTGCATTCTTCAGTGATTCCTCCCCAATTTCAACATGCTTATGAACTCTACATGAGGCCAGCAAAGTTCTCCATATTACAGCATTTGGTTTGATGTGCATGTTCTTTATGAACTGATACGCTTCTTCAATCAACCCTGTTCGTCCAAGCATGTCGACTACACAACCATAATGCTCAATTCTTGGTTCGATGCCAAAATCTCGGCTCATACTTGCAAATAAGCTCCTACCCTCATCGACTAAGCCTGCATGACTACAAGCACATAGGACGGCGATGAAAGTCACATCATTTGGCACCACATTCTCTTTCAGCATCAAACTGTAGAATTCGAGAGCTCTTTTCCCTCGCCCATCATTAGCTAGACCTTGAATTAGCACCGTCCATGACCACACATTTCTTGAAGGCATTACTCTGAACACGTCAATCGCATTATCCACGCACCCGCATTTTGCATAAAAATCAACTAACGCCGTCCCTAGTGTGACTGTAAGTTTCAAGTTGTTCTTCTTTATATAAGAATGAACCCATTTTCCAGTTTCTAGAGCTCCAAGGACGGCACAAGAAGAAAGCACGCTAACCATTGTCACCTCGTTTGGTTCCACATTAGTCTTTTGCATCTCATGGAAGAGAGCAAGTGCTTCCTTGCACTGATTGTCTTGACTATAGCCCGAGATCATTGCACTCCAAGCAACGACATCCTTTGTACGTAGTTTATCAAACAAACCGCTCGCAATATCTACACGGCCACACTTTGCATACATATCAACAAGTGAAGTAACCAAGTTAGCATTCTTCATTAGTCCGTTCACCTCTACATACTCGTAAATCCACTCTCCCAAGTCCAAATCCCTGACCCTCCCGCAAGCTGTCAAAACACTAATCAACGTCACTTCATTAAAACCAACATCCATTTCGATCATTTTCCGAAACAACCCAATAACTTCTTGCCAATAACCAGCTCTAACATATCCCGAAAACATCGCGTTCCATGTAATAGCGCTTCTTTTAGACATTTCATCAAACATTTGACGCGCCAAATTAACTCGACCATAACTAGCATACATAAAAACCAAAGCATTCTCAACAAACTCTTTAGAACCAAACCCATTTTGCAATTTCAAAACATGGGTATGGATTTGTTCACCTTCCCTCGAAGCTCTAAGCCTTGAACAGGCTTTCAAAATTGAAGGAAACGTAAACTCATCAGGTTCCACCATTTGTTCTATCATTTGCCTGAACAAAAGAATTGCCTTTTCAGGCAATTCCTTCTTCGTATATCCCCTGATCATTACATTGTAGGCCGACGAGTCAGGATTTTCGAGTGCACAGAAAATGGATTCGGCATATTCAATGGTGGCATCGGAGACGAGGAGAGTGGCCGATTCAAGGAGGGGTTCAACCACGGACGGGTGGTGGACGAGTCGCGTTTTAATGAGATGGGCGTGTACTTGATTGAGATCTCTAGTGGTCTTGCATTGTTCAAGAATTAAGGTTTTTGGGTTTTGTGGGAAGTGAGTGATGACAGTTTTTGTCGTTAAGGTCTTGGCGGGAAAGGTTGAAAGAGAGAGAGCCATTTGTGTGGTTGAAACAAGAAATGGGCTAGTGTTTGTGCCTTTCCTTGTATATGTAAAATCTCCTCTTCTGTTCTTTAGTTGATGCCACCAATATTGTAAAATCCCACAAGTTTTACTTGCTCGAGATGAAAATTACGAAATATTCGACCTCTTAGTTCATCATGGAGTCGAATTAGCATAACAAATTCTCTCTTAACAATTTTGAAAAAGTACATAAAATCATGTTCAACTATCTCAACCTTTCATCTTTCCCGACCCCACCAAAAAAAACATTGATCTTCCAAAATGCAATATGTAAATTGCAAATACGAGGATTGCGTAATAATTGGCGAGCTTGTATACTTCTCCCTTAAATAATGAATATATTTTAGACATTTCATACATGTATTAGGTCGTCCTAATATTCTTATATTTATAAAAGATATTAAGGATTCATTTTCTTCGAGACACAAATTGTGAGGCATGAATTTGTTGTTCTTGTCTCTTTTCTTGCTTGTAGTGTTAACCTACAAGGGCGAGTGAACATAGCTCGCAATGTTGCTCTTATAATTTGTGATGCGGCTTATACCTATCACATTGCACTAATATAATTTCGCCACATAGCAAAAACATAAAGCTATTTTCCCCGAAGTAGTAATATATATCATCCTAATGTGTTAATGGCACAATAATTTAGCTCTTTTACTCCCTCACAAATTATTATATTCGAGACTGATTAAAGATAGAGATTCTGATTCAAGAACTCGCCAAAGAGCACTATCTCAAATAGAACATATTCTTAAAATCATCATACATATGATTTGCAGCTTTACTGCAAGTCCTGCAGGGCAAGAGGGCTAGTTTGGGCAGAAAAATGAGCAAAAACTATGATCACCATATCAGCAGCCACCATTATGGTGGCGCCACGAGGTCTTCGGCCTCAGACTACCTCAAATACATTACCCGATTGCAAAGAATGCCTACTATGATCTCCGATTTCCCTCAGTACCCGAATGTCCACGAGTTTCTTAACAATAACGCCACCTAGGTAGAAACGAGAATCATGCCCTATTGAAATCGACAAAATGGAAAACAACAAGGTTCGTGAGGAGAAAAGCATTGATATGGAAGCCGATGGTTTCATCGCAGAAAAGCACGAGAGCTTTGAATTATGCAAATGGGAAACCTTTAAGGCGTATTAATATCAAATCATATAGGCAGGCATAGTTACATACTATCTTAATGACGTAACTTCTATGCTAAGCTTGGTACAAATAAGATGACTGTGTTTTCTTTAAGTTCTCTTCTGCTGTCCTTTTTTCTGATATTCTAGGGTACAAAACTTTCCCCAAAACAACCATGCTTGATGTACGTCTTGTTTGACAGCTTCTTTGACAATTCTGTCATTGAACAGTTTAAAAAAAGAAGCTGTTTTTTCCTCCAATAAAATATTGCCAACACACTTTTATGTCAAAAAGGTGGTAAAAAATGTACAAATAGCAAAATCCTCGCCAAGGGTTCAGAAGATGTCTCACAATTGATAGGTTCGACTAACCGTGCTGGACGTGTTCAGGATACGGACCACCCATGCGGCTCTTAGGGGTACCCCACACCCATCACAGGCCCCAGACCAGCCTTTCACCCATATGGCCAGAAAGCTTGACATTAGCGCGCACACAGGACTTTGGATAGTATAGTGCAACAAAACCTGCATTTGATACGTGCACATTTGATAGTATGAACCACACACAACTTATGGCAATCCTGCTGGACCACCTAGGTAGGCGAAGTTTGCTAGGTCCGTGACTCAATTATCCCTAGTCATGTTCGGTACTGTCAAGTCTAACCAATCGAACATTAGCTTGTATTATCATGTCACAAGCAAAATTGTATGATTTCTTCCATTTTCAAGATGAAACAGCACTCAAAAGGTAATTCACAAAATGTTCTTTTTTCATTTTCACTTTGACAAGTAGGGTGAAAATGAAAAGGCTTCACCTTCCTCAAAATTGAAATTATATGTAATTAGAAAGCAAAACTAATAAAATCACACTATAAAAACTTGACTAATCTAGCAAATCATCTTTCATTAAATCTCCTAGAAGACGTTCTATTGAACAATTTCCTCAAACTATTCGAGCTCTCTTTTCGCCTTTTCGCAGCAGAATTTTGTTCATCCATTGCAGAAAATGGATTTTCCAACAGTAGTCCAGTTTCCAATCTTTTAGACACTGTCACAATCTCATAAGAATCCCAAAGTGACTGCCCAAAATCCCAAGATTTTACACCGTCTTCTCTTGAATACACACCCATTGCTTCAAGCTTGAACCTAGTTGGTTTGTTCTTGAAATTCAACCTGCGGGCATCGAATTCCGAGGTTTCTGTTTTTGAACTGCTGGAATGGCCATGCCATGCTTGAGCCACAGCCTTGAGGATTTCAACTTCAGATTCATTTTCAGATTTCTTCATAGTTTTTTGGCCTGAAGGAAATTATTTATGGCCCTGATATGATTGTTTTCTTGGAGAAAATTTGAACCTTTTGTTGGTGCTGTGATGAGGTACTAAGAATTGATGATAAGTTCCTCTCAAAGTCATGGGATTAAAAGAAGATGAGTGGTTCATGGGATAGGAGAGGGAATGTAGAGATATAGATGGTTTTATTTGTCTTTTTTTTGAAATAATTTAGAGTGAAAAAATACATTAACAATGATCTATAAATTTTGATACGTGACCAATTAATTTTGAAATATGTGACCAACGAATTAAATGTGATCTACAAAATTTTTGAATTGTGACCATAAAATAATATGTGACGAATAAAAATTATTATTTGTGACTGAAAAATAATGTATGACTATCTAAATTGTAAATCTGTGACCATATTGTATAAATTGTCAAAATCGGAGCAGTCGTCGGAATAAAACTGCGGCGGAACGGTAATCGGAATAGTCATCAGAATAATTGCCGGAATTGGAGTAGTCCTCAGAACGGTCGTCAAAAGGATCGCCGGAGAAGAGTGGTGTTCCGATTGCCGGAATAGTCCCCGAAACGGTAGGGGTTGTGGAGGTGAGGTGAGTTAATTAGATTATATTATATTAGAATTAAATATTTAATAAATTTATTTAATAATTAATTAATAAAAATATTTTTAATTAATAAATAAATACTTGAATTTTGCATTTTAAAACTTGATTCCTGAAAATTGAATTGTGTCAAAGTTAACACCAGACTTTTGAATTTTTTTCCCCAACTTAAAATCCTAGCTTCAGCAGACTAAACATTACATTCCCATGGGAAGTTTAATTGGGCCTTAGCTCAAGTTAAAAATGGCTGGTATGGATTTACCAAAAGGCCCAACTCAAGTTTTATTTTCAAAAACAAGTGGGATCCACATGAATTGTCTTTCACTCAACGTCTGATCTCGTGTGTTCTAAAATGGGCACACATAGTACTTTCTAAAGAAAGGCGTGCAAGTAGCTTTGCCATTTTCTAATTGACGTGTTATTCCATAGATGGGCCGAGGCCCGAAAGTAATCAGCCTGGAAGTAATGTTTCAGCGCGACTCACGTAAGGTGCTTCCCGTGGTCCTTTCCACTTTCAAAAAACGTTGAATACTCCCATGTTTGGCTTATGTTTCTAAATTTTTTAATAATTTATATCCACATATTTCGATTAATACACAAGTACTAACCACGTATATATTATTTATTTCTATTTTTTTAAATAATTTAAACTGTTTATAATCAATTTCCAAACATAATAGTATCTTGTGTTAAAATTTGATAATTTATCTTAAAATGTCAACTTTATTAAGAGGGGNAATAAAAATATTTTTAATTAATAAATAAATACTTGAGTTTTGCATTTTAAAACTTGATTCCTGAAAATTGAATTGTGTCAAAGTTAACACCAGACTTTTGAATTTTTTTCCCCAACTTAAAATCCTAGCTTCAGCAGACTAAACATTACATTCCCATGGGAAGTTTAATTGGGCCTTAGCTCAAGTTAAAAATGGCTGGTATGGATTTACCAAAAGGCCCAACTCAAGTTTTATTTTCAAAAACAAGTGGGATCCACATGAATTGTCTTTCACTCAACGTCTGATCTCGTGTGTTCTAAAATGGGCACACATAGTACTTTCTAAAGAAAGGCGTGCAAGTAGCTTTGCCATTTTCTAATTGACGTGTTATTCCATAGATGGGCCGAGGCCCGAAAGTAATCAGCCTGGAAGTAATGTTTCAGCGCGACTCACGTAAGGTGCTTCCCGTGGTCCTTTACACTTTCAAAAAACGTTGAATACTCCCATGTTTGGCTTATGTTTCTAAATTTTTTAATAATTTATATCCACATATTTCGATTAATACACAAGTACTAACCACGTATATATTATTTATTTCTATTTTTTTAAATAATTTAAACTGTTTATAATCAATTTCCAAACATAATAGTATCTTGTGTTAAAATTTGATAATTTATCTTAAAATGTCAACTTTATTAAGAGGGGTAGTACACATTTTTACTCATAGATTTATTCCTACGTTTCGCATTACGTGAAAAAGCTGTTAAGTTGAAGCATGAAAACATATCCAAAATATGATGATAATGAGATAAAAGTCATTGTTTGGTTCGATTAAAAAAGTTAATTAAAATATAAGTTAAAATCAACAATTAATTTTAACTGCACATATTTTCAACCACGTATTTCATCAAATTTAATCAAAATATACTAAAAATCTATTTTTTGTCCAAACCAAACATGAGCTTAGTCTCTAACATCAATTAAGTTGTATATATTAAACCCTTTAAGGGGTAAAAATTCAAAGACTATAGAAAAAGAACCTTTTAAGAGGTAAAATTCAAACAACTGCAGAGAAAAAGAGCCTTTCAAAGAGTGGGATATATACTTTAAAAAGGAGGACCAGCTTTAGGGCCAAACGAAAAGAATTCACCTTCTCCATTTCTTTCTTTGCAGCTCCTTTCACTGTCCTGTGGAAACGTGCCCAACTCAAAGGACATTAAAGAAAAAATATCTGCATGCGTGAATATAAGAATAGGGGTTCTAAACTATGCGTGCTCCACAATATTTCCACTATATATATATGTATACATATGTATGTATTTTCTTGAGTTAATTTATAGTTCTTTTTGGCAAGTTTAGATTGAGTACAACACCAATAATGGTCTTTTCATTGTATGGTTTAGTCATGTTTCAATGATCTCTATCTTATCGATTCCTATTCTCAACCCATGACCAATATGAGTTCGAATCTCCCTTCATACCTCCCCTGTAATTCTTCGTGGATTCGGGAGTAGTAGAACTCCATCCATGCCAATATATGTTATTATTCGAGGTTTGTTTTTTTAAAATCTTTTTTGCGAGGTAAATCTAATAGAGTACAAATTTCAAGAAAAAATACTTAGCCAAATTTTCGATCAGTTAAGCGACACTAATATGGAACGCCTGATATAGTAATATAGTATTATATGCATGAAGATAATCAATTCTGCGGTTGTGGCTGGATTCTATTGTGGGTTTTTGACCATATTATCAATAGGGAACTCTTATCTATTCCATCTTCAAGCTCGGGTTATGGAAGAAGTAACAGAAAAGAAGGTATCAATAACAACTGGTTTTATTATAGGAAAATTCACGATGATTCTTCCATCTCCACTACCCCGGAGGATTTTTCGAGCGCTGACTCATAGATATGGTGTTTCTTTGGAGGTAAGAAAGGTGAAATAACAGTGGAATTTCGATAAAATTTCATGCATGCTAGCAAGGGGAATCAAGCACTCCTGGTCCGATCACTAGTTCTTGTAATTTGCAAGTCAGCTGCTTTTTTACTATAATGATTTGTACTAGAATTAATGTGTGATATATCCTAGAATATGTATCAAAAGTTTGTTTGAGTTGAATTTATGTTATCTTTTTATCTGTATTTGAGCTTGTTGAATCATTTAATTTAAAAGTTTAAATTGTTAAATAAGATGATATGTATATCGTTTAAATATTGTCTTCAATATGCTCTCACGTGTTTTTTTTTCATTGAACCCTAATTAATACGTGCAAAATTCATTTGAATGAGTTGCAACAAGACTTGGAGATATGTGTTTACTCTGATATCATGTTGAAGCACTTGACTTAAATTGTCTATGAAACGAGTTTCTCTTAAATTCTTTAGATGCATTGTAAATAGATGATTATGCATTAAATTATGTAAAAATGTCGACTTTTTTCTTCTTTTTATTTTCTATTCTTGTTTTTGCAATTTTTGATCTAAAATCTCAAGTATGAATGGCTTATCATTTGATATGATGGATTTTCTATTTACCTCATATACTCTTTTACTTTTCGATTATTCATTGCAGAAAAAAGAATAGTAATATTGTCTGCTCACTCCTAAAAGAAAAGAGCTTTTGTTTCGATATATTTTCTAGAATAATTCTTGGTGTATAGGAATTAATTTCACAGAAGCCTTACAGGCCCCTCACTGTAGCGCGGGCCCCACCCAAACGTCTTCACAAGTCCCTGTAATGCAAACAGAGTTCTATTTTCTATCATGAATCTCTTTATTATATTTTAGGGATAATGATAAAGTACTTATTACTATTTTCACTAGCTTGACACATCTTTGTAAACGGTGCATAGTTTTATCATGGCAACATTAAAGTTACACTTTATATTATTAATTTGTCATACAAAAAAATGAAATAACTTCTTCAATTATGTTTATTGATAATCAGTGTCGAACAAGTAAACAATTAAAGTTGCATTAGATTGACATCAACATAAAACTTTCACGTCTTATAACATGAATCCTGAGAAAAGTCTTCTTTGAGTCGGAACAACGATATATTAATTGAAGTGGAAAAAGAAAATTGGGAATGGGGAGCCATTTTTTACTATAAGAATTTATGAGAAAGAAAGTGTAAAAACCTTGAGGCCTGACAATTTTTTTAGTGGAAATTACATATACCCCTACTTTTCAAAATCCAATTTCAAAAAACAGATTTTAAGTTTTAATATTCAGAAATCAGATATTTTAGATATAGATACAGATTTTTTATATTTAATTGAATATTAATAATAACGTTATAAAAATTGATTTATACACAACCCAAAATTAATTTTCAAACCCTAAATTACATTCTCTCTCTCTCACGTCTCTCACCTCCCTCACT
>OU503038.1:1882399-1913036 GCA_912172775.2 Fraxinus pennsylvanica | reverse complement strand
CTTTCAGGTGTATTTATGTAGTATTATTTTAAATGTTAAAAAATTTAATTATAGTACAAAATCGAACGGAACCGAACAGAACAGAATCGAACCGAACCGAACCGAACCGAAACTGAACGGTTCCAAAATTATATTTGGAACCGACGGTTCCATTTACTAAATACCCGAAAATTTTTGGAACAAAAAAAAACAGAACCGACCCGCGTCTACCCCTAATCACAAGCGGTTGTGCTCCATATACATAATTATTTAAATATATATAATGTGTTGAGATATGATTGTATTAGTTTTTCTTCAACCAAATAAAAGAAATATTTTTTCACTCTCATTTTGACACCTCATCTATATGTAAATCATTATGTAACTCCTTATATATAATTGACATTATTCCGCCACAAAAACTTTGATATTTCAAATTTGTATTGAGATATTAAAATTTTAGTGGTAGAACATTCAAACGGGAACAATACTTTTGAACTTGCAATAAATTTAAGAGAGCCCACATGTATGTAGATAATATTCGATACATAATTTTGAATTCGATCAAATAGCTTAAATGGAAATATTTTAACATTTTTTTTTCTTTCATATAGTCAAACACTAATGAAGTTACCTTTTTCCTACAAACTTGACGAGCCAACCCCAAGTTTTACCATACATCACATATTAACGATCTTTCTCACGTTGTTGATTCTCGTGAAATGTGTTTACTTTACTTATAAATCTCACAGATATCGAATAAAGCAAGTTTTTGTTTCATACTTCTTTCTCTTCAACTTGAGCTAGCATCTTGGTTACCAGAGGATTGAAACCAAAAGGGCGAAGGAAATATGATGTGTGAAGCCAAAACTACTGTGATTTCCCTAAAAGATGTTGCTGATATCCCATAAACATGTTTACTTTACTCATATATCCAGTAAACAATTGGCTATATGAAAAAAGGCAACTTCGACATTACATGTCATAAAGTCGAAACTCAAAAGTTACATTGTTAATTATGTGACTTTTCAATCTTTTGTTCAAACATGACTCGTTTTAGCTTTATTTAATTTTTTTTGGAAAGATTGTCCCTCCATCTTTTTCTCTTTTGTTTGTTACCACTTTTTAAAAAAATGTCCACATACTTAGGTATTAATATATAATACGTACATTGTCACTATCCTTTACACTAAAGCAACGTTGGTCCGACATGGTGGCCCGTGCCACTGTCTATTTTAGGTTGTCCCTTCTCTAACTTTCTTTCCTTTTCATTTTTTTTGTTTGGTATAATATATATACTTTTACTCATAAAAAAATATAATTTCGTGCTTTATTTCGTTTTCTTCCCTTGTCATATGTTTACTATATTAACTTAAATTGAATCAAACCACTTAAATAAATATATGTGATATATTTATATGTTACCATACTAAATTTAGCATAACAAATTATTAGTTAACTTGTATATTTGCATAGATGGTAACTTTTGAATGTGCAATTAGCCTAATTTATATGCATAATCCATTACGTAGATGTATCTAGTGATGTGACATTTATTAATACACGTCATGATGGATATTTATTTATATTTTTTACGTAATTCTTTAATTCATAGACATGAGAGTTGAAAAAACCCCTTAGATGTTTATATATAATACTCTCTCGATTAGTTCTCAAAACAACAACAAAATGTTATTAATTAGATTAACAGAAAATTTGCTCTCCATGAAATTTACAATTTACTATATTAAAGGTGTGTTTGGGTGTGCTTATAAGCACCTAGATTCACTACTTTTTCTTGTTCAAAATAAATAAATAGTGAGTTCATATTTATACGATTGTAGGAAAAGTAATTCTTAAGCACGATCAATCAAGTGTTAAAATAAGTAAAACTAGAGAAACAAACACTTCCAATGCATACATAATATCACCTTAAGCTTGAGGTGCCCATGTGACATGTAGTTTAGACTTGTGATGTGAACTTCATGATCCAATTATCACAGATTTTGCTAATATGAATGATAAATATCTCGTCACTGCTCAACTCAATTGAAAATAAGAATATTTTAATTATGTCTTGCTTAACCGCGCTTCTCAAACATATTTCTAAGTGTGATGGGGATGGCCATCCCGTCCCCATTTCGATCTGTAGTGATTGAACTTGCCTCAAATGCAGAGACTCAAACCCAAACCTCTGTCTTTTATGCTGATGTGACCTTAATTCAAAACTATGTAAGGCATACGATGCACAAAATAATAGTTACACTTTGGCTTCAAATGATCACTATTGATGACAGAAGACCCGAAGGTTAAAAATCAAGACTTCAAATTAATCATCCCCTTGTTATCTTCCACGCGTCAAAAATCCACTTAACAGCTTCTATGTGTTAGAAAAACTTGTATTATGTCAGAAATATATAGATTCCTTAGAAGTACTAATCTTTGCATTCTCAATTTGCTTGCTACATGTACAACGTAGTTACCTTAGTACAGCACATCCCATCATATCAACTGTGAACATGAACACTAAAACAACACCCTTCATTCAATAATCCTCTCATCTCCTATAGAACCCTAAATTCTATCTGGAAAAAAAAGTGCTTGTGTTTTAGTGAATTTATACTATTTCTTGATTTAATCTGTGGGGAAATGGATGTGGGTTTCTGGGCTGCAGGAGTTCATTCAGCTAAGAAGGTTTCTGCTCTCCAAGATGCCAGACTCAACAACTCAAGTATGGATAGTTGATTAATTTCCCAGTTTTAGTTTTTGGGTTCTTGAATTTTCTTTTTTTCTTGCTCTAAATAATTGTTTTTCGCGAGGTTTTGCTAATTGATTCAGCTTAAAGAGTATGATTGAATTATTGTTTATTTGGCTATGAAATCCTGACTTTGTAGTGGTTTTGAGTAATTACTGATAATTAGGACATAGTTTATAGAAAAGGAGAAAAATTGGGGAATTAAAGGCACCAAGTATTGGAAATTTCATATTTTTCACACATTTTATGTCTGGTTGGATTGTAGAAAAGCGAGATGGAAAAGTTCTAATGAATTATCAATGTTGTTTGAATTTAACAGTGCAAGTTTTTGGGTTCTTGAGTTTTCTTTTTCTAGCTCCTAATTTTTCACGAGATTTTGTCCATTAATCGATGATTTATATGTTGTAACTGAGTTAGCTTTGGAAATATGCTTTTAGTACTCTTTATTTTTTGTGCATTTCTTAGAATTGGCTGTGAAAGAGCACTATTTATTTGGACATGAAATCCTGAATTTGTAGTTGTGTTGAGTAATTGATGATAGATAGGACTTATTTAAAAATTGGAAAAAAGAAAGGCACCCAAGTATGAGAAATTTTAATTTTTCACGCAGTTTGCGTATACTTAAATTGTAGAAGGGAGAGGCAATTTTTTTTAAAAAATAAATTCTTAATGTTTTGTTGAATCACTTGGTTTTTCAGTTTCTTAATGTTTCCAATTGTTTGTGGCTGTCTTAATGAATCATAAATTTTCTTAAATTTCGAAATCTGGTGATGTTTTGTTTCATCAATAGGCAACCATTTAATCATTGATGATGAAGGGGATGATGAAATGAGAGCTTGGTTTCCTTGCCCTTTTTGTTATGTTGAAATCGCTGTTCCTGTGCTTTGTATCCATCTGCAAGAAGAGCATTGCTTCGACTTGAAAAATGCCGTAAGATAGTTACCTAATAATGCCATTTCTACTTTCACTTAAAAAACTTGTAAGTTATTAGTAAAATAAGTAAATTTACCCCTTTGAGTATGCATATTCAGATAATTTATACTTGTATAAGTAGTTCCATGTTTGACATAAAAGTTCCTTATAAGTTGACAAACTAGTTCAAGTTTCTTATTTGAATCAATTAGTTTATTAGTCCATCTCGAAAGCGTTAACTTTATGTAATTTTCAACTTGATTATGGATATAAAAGTCGATCATAACAGATAATTAACCCCACATTAGGAGGTTAATAATCAAGATTTTTTGTAATCCTGCAAGTTTCTATCTGCAATTGTTAGTAGTGAAAAATTGTGGTTAATCAATAGATGTTTGTGCTTACTATTTGATAATAAGGAATTTAGTGGACTCCATTAGATGATTAATTGAAACATATAAGAGCATGTTTGGCAAAGCTTTTATTAGATTATAAGTTGTAGGTCATTCTGAATGCTATGGGATGTATGGATAAAAATAGAGTTTGACTAGCTTATAAGCCATTATAAACCTTGCCGAACATGCACTATTGTACTTTTGATAAAGTAGGAGTGGAGTGTTCGAAAAGCTCAAATTAGAATTGGAATTGTCTAAAGCTCAAACAAACGGTCAGTTTTACTAATACCATTTCTATCCTAACATACATACTTCATGTTTGTTATAGTTTCATTCTTGAAAATTCTCTTCTAGGTTTGTCCCATATGTGCTGCAAATTTAGGAAAAGATGCAATCGGCCATTTTACGATGCAGCATGCACATTCAATAAAGGTATTATTGTCATGTAAAGTAAATTCGACCAATATGGAACCAAAACCTGAGCAGTTTGTCCTTTTTTTTTTTCAGAGGAGGAAAAAAACTCAAAAATCCGGCTTTTGGTATAATATATCCACAAACATTGTTATGGACATCGGAGAACTAAGTTCATATTCGATGAGTGGTCAGATTAAAGGAAGCGAACCTACACCCGATCCACTCCTTTCGCCATTTCTCTGCAATGTGCTCCGTTCAGACCCTAAAGACAGTCGAAAAGATGCAACTTCTTACATTGCTTCAACTAGTGATGTAGAAAGGTACGTATTTTCTATGAGGTAGTACTGCATTTTTCATCATAATCGTGAAGTGCGGAAACCAATAAAAAGTTAATAATTCTATATGTTTCAGACTCTTTTTGCAAAAATATTTCGAAGATATCATGATGTACATAATTTATCAGTCTGTTCATACTACTAATGTATATCTCATTTGAAACCCTAGCATTTCATCGTACAACATAACAAAGAATCCTACACCCTTGAAGCCTTTACATGCTAAAAGGGTTATACTTATAATACTTGAAAAACAGAAAGCTAATAGAGTTTGAGATCGAATTTGTCAATAAGAGGCCTCTTAGGAAAATGTATATGCTCAACATTTTGATTGGCAATTAGGATGAATAGGATCGTGTCATTGCGAGATGAAAGAAAGTGGACGAGGAGAAAGGTTGTACAAATGCACATAATTATATGATAACTTCTCCGAATTTGCTTAGTTTTACTAAATTTTTGGCGACTAGTTGAGTTGGCTTTTAGAACTCACACTGATGTACAGATGTAAAGTGTTCTGTTCAATCATCCCCTTGCTGTCAGTTTAAGTCTGGGTTCGAGTTATGACAATTCTATCCTCCCACATGAAGAGCCTCACAAATTGAGAGCTTCACTGGGCATATGCTTTTGGTTTCACTTGACCATTTGCCTTGTTAAGTGGATTAGAATAGCTTAGTCTTTCATTATATGATTGCATATAACTTTGTTTGATCAAGTGATTTGGAATAGAGTAAAACTGAAAATTCATTAATAGTGCATTCCTTGTTGTGCACACCCCCTGCGTGCGCGCACACACCCCTTCAAAATGAGAAAGGGTAAACCTGGCTCAACTTGTTGCAGTTTATGGTTAGTGTTGATTCTACAGAAATACTACTTCACAACACAGAAAATATGAATTCCTTGCCACAAAAATTATTCGAAGATAGAAAAGCAAATTCAAGAAACTTTCTTGCCTACATATATAAGATATTTGAACAACTGAAAATCTTTCTTAGTTGCTGGATTGAGGGAAAAGAATAGGAAAGGTGATTCACTATATTTCTGATCGAACTCTTTCTCCTTTCTGTAATGGGATTCACAGAATAAATACTCACTTCAAGCAAGAACTTTATTTCAGATTGAATTTAGAATTCTGTGAAATAACAGATTGACCTAAGGCTATTCTGCTATCAAGTTCATATGATGGGATGTGTCGTATAAAATTTTAGCGTTCTTCATCTATTATGTTGGTGATCTCATTTGGCTCATATTGCAATGAATGACTCCCCGAACACCATATTTTAATGGGTTCATTGATTCAACACGGCAGATAGAGGTCTTAGATTCAAGTCTTGTAATTATTTTGTGCCTTTTGTAATAAGGATGACGAAATATTTTGTTTTTGCAGCAAGAAATCATCACTGCCAGAAGATTATGAGGAAAGGAAACAAAGATCTACATTTCTTCAGGAGCTAATTGCATCAACCATTTTCTCAGGCTCAATGAAAGAGAATTAATTCAAGTAATGCTTCAGCAATTTACACCAGGTTTTAATTAGTGGTGTATGATTAAAGATCAAATTGTTGGAAGATTACTACTAAAAAACTGCTAAAAGATTGTGAGGCGACATCGAATTTGCAAAGATGTTATGAACCGTGTATTTATAACGTTAATTCGTATGAACTTATGACACAAGTTGTCGAAAGAGATATCATGAATTACTGTTTATTCCATGTTTCGTAGTTTGAAAGGAACTTGTGCTTCCCTTGAAATATGAGGCCTTGTGATAGAAATGCTACAATAGATTAGTTCTTAATCTAAATAACTTTTGTTACATAAGAAAAAAATTAGAAGTGAGAACGTTTAGAACAAATTCATATTGAAAAAATGATTTAAACATAAATTTATTACATCTATTAGTAATTTATGTTTTTGACGAGGTGGTTGAATGACATATTTTTCATAAATGAAATACTTACAAGACAGAACTTTGTGTTGTCCGATGAATATGTTAAACTATCTTGCTAATTACTTATTTATCTATTTTTTAACATTATCTATTTTATTTTTTAAATACGATTTGAATATGAAAATATAGAAATAAGAGAAAGAATAGATTCAGGGTACCATATTTCCCGACCCCGCATTGATTCTCTAACTAATTAGGGAATCCCTACCCTGTCACAAGGCATGGGCGAGACATTTTGTCATCCCTGAACGTTAATAATAGACATAACAACATACTATTCCAACAGAGAGTAAATAGTAGTTGCATTCAACCTATTGGTATTGCAAACAAACACAACGAGCATCAATAACAAGCAAAGCAACAAATAATTTTCTACAACCAGAAGTTAAATCAAAAGAAACAGAAACAACTGAATAATACAGCCTTGTGATGAAGTCTGAAATCCCTGTTCAACTTGCGATAAAATCTATCCACTTCAAGTCGCTATCATAAATTCACAATTCAAAATACTTATCTTTCTCGACATACAGCAATGCCAAAGAATCAGCTTTTTGTCTTGTCAATACACCATCATGTATTCTATGTACAGGTATACTTTTCACGAAAATCAAACAACGAATAAATTATATAACAAAGTGCAAAAGTAATCCACGTGGAAAGAGTCGAAAATAATTTTCAGGCCACAGAAAACAATACCTCACCTCACCTCAGCACCATCACCCAACTGCTTAGTTCACAGAATAATTTCCAGTGCGCGTTTTAAAATCACCAAATTCCCTAGTCATCTCTTAAGTTCACTGCAATTCCTGAGTCAGATTTGATATTCCTTCTCACCATGTGGTAATTGTATCTAAAGATAGGTCCATAGCTATGATTTTCACCAACCAAGTCTTGTTTTTGGTCTCCCCCGATAGTGTTAAAACTTATTGGCATTCTTAAATATCTTGAAACCTTAAAGGATGAGTACAACTGATTTAAATCAAACTATTATCTGAGAGCGAGTTTGAAATCGAAGGAACAAAACTTACATCTGCAAGGAGGAAACTCAATCTGCAAACTTATGAGTCAAATTGCATGAGTCATCATTCAGTTTATATTCAGATATCTTCAAGTCACAGATATTAAGAACTCTATTACGCATCTCCAGAGGAAGTTGATTCAAAAGATTTGAGATGGCCCGTTCATGCCTCTGCTTAAGCTCGTCTAGCTCCCTTTGCTGCTTGTCCAATAGATGCTCAAGTTTTTTGACAATAATTTTGAGGTCATTAGATTCAGTTTCACATGGTATTATATTTTCTTCAAAAGAACGAGGCTCGTCCTCTTTTCTACAAACATCATGATCAGACTCATTTTCCACATGCCTGTTTGGGGAAGCATCAAGGGATCTGTTCACATCTTTATGACAAATCGAGGATGGTGAATTTTCTTCAGAAAAGCCGTCTCCAGAGGTTAATGACCCTGCCTTTGACAGAACTGGTCTCAGTGGAGAGGTTGCATCGCTTGTTCTGGGTGAATCTGACCAAAATCTATGACCCGATGGCAGTCTTTCCAAAATCAGAGGGCCAGGACGAGCAGAATCAATTGTTGTAGGGGAAGTTCCAGAACGAGCAGAATCATTTTCCCTTGGGGAAATCCCAGAATGAGCAGAATCAATTTCCGTGTGAGAAGCATCATCAGAAATCACTTCCCCCGAAATACTATTGCCATTGATTTCTACAGGTGCCCAATCTGGAATATGGGATCGAATTTCAGAATCAATCATAGCAGCAATTACAGAGACATCATGATCCGTCAAATCCAGCTCTTCCACCATTTCGCTAGCAACAGCAGTTGATGTATCCCCCTCAATATCAAATGGGAAGTGAATATTACGAATATGGCCTGAGCTCATCAAGAAATCACATAAATGGATATAATAATGCTTGTGATGGGATATTTATTCTTTCGGGAATAAGAACTGACTGTAGTAAAAAAGTAAAAAAGAACACAATTAACCTGATGAATCTACTATTCGGAGTTTCAGGAATATTGTATTTTGGTCTTTTCTTTGACCATGTACTGAGAAGTCTAAACTTCCCTCGGGCATGGTGTCCTCAGGTGATTTTTCCGGGTCAAATCGATCACCATTATCATCTAAAAATAGCTAGTTTTAAAAGCTGAAAAAGAGTTAACAAAATGCAATAGCATAGCAGAGGAAGTCTGTAAAGTGTACCTGTATTTAGGGGATTAGAATGCAGGGATCGACCAATACTTCCAGAATCCTCGTATGCTTGGAGAAAAGGATCATTCAGTAGCTCTTTAGCCGATAACCGCTCAGAGACTTTTGCAATACATTTTTCGATAAAGGCTCGGACTCCAGGATCCTTCACTTTTCCTAATGATGCCGGTTTAATTCCCTTCAGAAAGGATGAAAGACGATGAGATGTTCAATCGTATGGCACGGACAAGAGAAAACAAAGGTAATTTCAGAACAGCAGTTAAATTACTTCTACCATGATCATTGAACCACCGAAGTAAAGTAACATTGTTAGAAATTGTTTTATGAGTCACTCAACACAATCCGTACTGATAAAGAGAAGGAGAATATGAGAGTTTCTCCTTAGAATTCCATTTAGAATATCATACACTCTGAATCTATGATGCATCGACACAGATAGATATGTCTGACATGACATGTCGGATACGTCGACACACAATTTTTCAAAAAAGTACTGACGTAACATATCGATTAAATTCTTTAAAATTCTTCATTTATACAGTATAAAATTAGTTTCATATTTTTTATTAACTTTTCTTCTTGCAATCTTTCTAAATATGAGTACCTATTTTTTATTTACTAATAAATTTGAGTTAAAATATATAATATTTCTAGTAAAAGAAAATTGATCATTGTAGAGTATCCGAAGAGTGTCAGTATCCGACATCACGTGTCTGACACGGACACAATATCCTAGTTGAAGTGTCTGTGCAACAGAGATCTTGATGAATGATAATGTGCAAAACCCGTAGACCCCTGAATCATGAAGTCATACATTTCGAGTAGTTATATAATGAGTCTCAATCGGGATGGACTAGTTTAATAAGGAATTACAAAATGATGTTCTTCCCAGATAGAAGTAGGAGGCTTCTGCTTCTACTTTTGTTTTTTTTGTAGAAGAGCTTCATAAGAAGCCACATTAAATTAGCTCCCTATAAAAACTCTACTAACTAAACAAAGCACTTCCTAGATAACTATCCAAACGGGTTCAAAAACAACTTCTTAATCTTAGAAACAACTTTTGACTTTTAGAAAGCCCCGCTGAATGGGTCCATAATAGTGAACTGTGAATCTCTAATAAATAAAAAATCAAGAATATTTCTTTTGTGATAATACAACTGCTCACTGAACCAGGCTGGTCAGGAAAAAAAAGAGAGAAAAAATATAGAAAGACAGTCGAGGACGACTCACCGCTGTCACTTTTTTATATATCTGAGCAGCATTCGCACATTCAACATATGGATACTCGACAGTCACCAGCTCGAGCAAGCACATACCGAAGGCATAGATATCTACAAGCTCATTGTATTCCTCCTCGTAAAGCTCTGGTGCCATGAACTCTGGCGTGCCTAGCATCAGAACCACAACTATGTCATTGCCTTCACAACCAATCAAATGAAACACAGGCAAATGGCAATGGGTAAATCAACAAATCAAACCTTACCAATGACACTGTGAGCTGAACGAGCCTGACGAAGAATAGCAGCAAGTCCAAGATCACCGATTTTCACCTCCCCTTGGTTTCCATTTACGAAAATATTATCGCACTTCAAGTCCCGATGAATAACTGGGGGGTCATGGCTATGAAGATAAGAAAGCCCCTCTAGAATTTGCCTGGACCATTTTTTTAATGCTCTCACATCAACATGTTTATGCTTCTTCCGATACCTGCACATAAACACGAACAGATCACAAATCACATTTCACATTTCACTAGACTAATACCTTTAATAGTAAGAATCAGAACAGATCATTTTAATTTGAACATACTGTCTCAAAGAGCCCGAAGTGAAAATTTCCGTAATAAAGTTGATATGCTCATTCTTGCCATCGATCCACGAGTTGTAAAACTTGATAATATTCTTGTGCTTAAGGGTTTTCAGCAAGTGAACTTCGGAATACAACCGTTCCAAATCCTCGGAATTTCTCAAGAGATCTGCAACTTTAACTTGATTCCAAGCCACCTCTATTCCTTCCCATTCATCGAATGCTCTATATCTATTTTCCCAGCATTAAAATTAAGGATTCACACAAATTTGAATTCAATCAATATTTTATGTCAACGGAAAACACAGTAAAATTCTAAAACTTATGGTGCAATGTATTCTGAAAAGGATACACTTTTTTGAAAGCTCCTTTCCCCAATACTTCTTTATACTGCAAAATTGAATCCCAAAAGCATAATAAACAAAATGATTTTATAAAAAAAATATTCACCTGATCAACAAACACATAGTGTACAGAAAATGTAATATAACAAAAAAGCATAAAACAGTTCAAATATAATTGGCAAAAAAAAAGCTCAAAAAGTACAAATTTGCATTAACTATGAAACATATCGTAAGAATTATACAGACCCGACCGTATCGACCAGATGGATCAACCTCAACAAACTCGGGTTCGGTATCTATTTCATCCGGGTCGGGTTCCGACGGCGAGTCCTGGGACATTCTCTGAGTGAAATTACCCGAAATTGCTCTCGGATTCAGATCTAATCACGAAATTATTGAGATATTTCAGCCAATTCAACTCTTTTCCCGCAACCTGAATCTGAAATTTCAATAAAATTCACCGACTTTTTCAATAATATTAACGTATAAATTATGAACTCCAAAAAATTCAAATTTAGAAGCATAAACCAATTTTCTACAAATCTGTGCTGCGTGTATGTGTATATATTTATGGGCTGTTTCTTTTTAATTCATTTATAAAAATTGCGTTTTTAAATTTGCTGGAACATTAGGGTACAAAGTGAAGATGCTGAATTGAAAGCTTAAATTTGGAAGCACGTGGAAAGTCAATACCTTATTGGTGACGACTTTGTTAAGAAAGATTTTGATCTTCATTATAATGTTTCGGTAGTTAGTAGGCCGACCTTTCCGTGAAAAACGTATTATTTTTCAATTTTTAATATTTTCCTCTTATTTTCACTATTTTCTCAATTAAAAGTTATGAATTGACGAAATATACACTTCTATCTAAATAAAAATAAAATAAAAAGCAAAAAATTAATTGTAATCATAGTTCCAATTTTTTTTTTTTAAAAAAAAAGTGTAAATGAATTTCAAATAAATAAGTAGAAGGGTAATTCCATACATTTCATTATTATTGTGAAAAAGTATCTACTTTTCATTTTTCTGAATTTTAACCCTTAATTACATATTTGATTATTCAAACCATTATTTTGTTCATTTTCGTCCAATTTCTCAATAAAAAATCGTGAAATGACGAGTACACACTAATATATATATATAAAAAAATAAAGAACTAATAGCAATCGTAGTCCCATAATTCTCAAAAAAAAAAAAAAAAAAAGTGAAAATAAAAAAAAAAAAAAAAAACACAAAAAGAAACATAAAAAACAAAAAAATAAAATGAAAAAAAAAAAAGAAAAAATAATAAAAATCGAATATAATATAAAATACTAAACTAAAATTAAATATGTTATTCAACAACAACTACGACAAAAACTTTGNCACAATAATAATTAAATGTAAGGACATTTTGTAATAATTATCATTTTAATAATTTATTTGGGATTCGTTTGCACTTTTTTTTAAAAATGGGCCTATGATTGCAATTAGTTCTTTCTTTCTCACTTTTTTTTTTATTTGAATAGAATGATATATTCGTTATTTCACAAATTTTAATTGAGAAAATGTATGAAAATGATATTTTACACAATGAAATGTGGAAATAAGGATGAAAATGCCAAAAAAGAAAGGTAATGACATTTTTCACAATAATAGTAAAAGGTAAGGACGTTATGTGTTAATTATTTTTTCGGTAATTTTAAGAATTAAGTTGGTACAATGTAAAATGTTTACTCGATCCTTAATTCGTTTAGTCAAACTGACACGATTTGTGTTTGTATTTCTCTGTTTCGTTAATTGATATAAAAAGTGAGCGAAAGTTAATATTAGAGGTCGAAAAAACTTTTGTTGAACTTTTAAGCAATACAAGGTAAAAAGTAACTTTAATAATTTTAGGATTTTGGTTGGGGGGAATTTTGAATGGTTTACTTGACCTTAAACTTGATTAGTCGAGTTGAACGATTTTTATTTATTCTTCTTAACTCCCTATTTCGGAGTGACGGTCGAAATTGAAGGCCGGAGAACTTTTGTTGCATTTCACAAATTCAGGACACTCGTTCGATGAGTCGTATGATTTGCCCTTTCAAAGTTCCTTTGCGCCAATCTTCTTCTTTTTTGGATAAATAATTCTTGTACAAGTTAAATGGCAAAGAAATCCTATTGGTCGATCAATCTACACTTAAAAAATGAAAATGAAATTATAATTACAAATATTTTAAGCATCCACTTTCATTCGAAATACTATAAATTACCCTCTCTTTGGCAATACTCACAAGCAAAAGTTTTTCAAATTGAAGAATAATTTTTCCTTCAAAAGTATAATGATAGTGATTGGGGAGAGCTTTCCCCTACTAAAAGTTATTGTTTATGTATGGGTTTCTTGTCGATGTTAAAAACACTTTTAGAATCATCTAATCGTTTTGAATTTGTATATGATGCGATTTGTTGATTAGCACCAATTGCAGCAAGTAACGTGATAATAAACGACACTCGGGATTTAAAATTATTATCCGCACATGAGATACGTGTTGATATACACACAATGCAATATGTAATGATAACTTATATATACTTTCACGGTTCACGGTTCATGGATCGTGGAATGTGATTTAGTGGGGACGTGGTTTAACTATAAATAAAAAGAAAATATAAACAACGTCATTACACAAGAGTATATTAGTTATAACAATATATTACAATTGATTTTTAGGTTCTCATAAATTATAACAATATATATTAAAATTATCAAAATATCCTAAACTAACACACTATACAGGATGTTACTGTAAGTAAAATGCAGTAAACAACATTAAAGATCGAACTATTCCTTGCAAATCACATTAAAAGTGCTAGAAATTCATGTATACACTAGGTTAATGGATGCACATGACTAGGTCCAAATGCAATGTCAAAGGGCATCGCTTTACTATTTTGAATTCAAACTCTAGATTTTGCCATAGCTTCCAAGTTACCTTTAGATTTGCAGCCACAAAATTAAATAAGACTATAAGAGCATCAAGAAATGCGTGTTCAACACAAATTGAGATTCATGAACCAAAAGTTCCAAGAATTCTTGAAGCTCTTCCAACAACCATAAGTACAAAATTGGGTCGAGCTGGCATGCATGGTCTAAATAGTGTTGTGCCAATTCAGAATAATAGAAAGTATGAAAGTGAAATAAGAGAATATTACATTGTACAATTTTTTTTTTATAAGTATAATAAAAGGAGACCGAACCCAACTTGAAACAATCGATTCTAGTCTAGTTTCATTCTATCACTATACAAGCATTTGGATTTTCTGTAGAATTTTTAGCGATACCCAATTTTCTCTAACTCTCAACTTCTATCGAAGTTGTAACGAATTGAGCAATAAGTACTAACTCTAAAAAACTGGCCATTAGGGCCTTGACGATTTTCTCAAAACTAAGTCAAAAAAAAATTATGGGCCACACACGCATGGATTGGCCCTACAAGTAAAGAGCTGATATGTCGTGTCGAGCCTTTATTTATTTATTTATTTATTTATATGGACAGGCACACATTAAATGTCACTTGTGTCCTCTTGCAAAATGAAAAAGAAAAAGAAAAACTAAAATTGGAATCATATACTGTGAACTATGTCATGGAACATATCTAACAGTTGATAGCAAAGTGTTTGCTTTTCAATTACAAACTAGAGGGAATGTCCAGCTAAGGTTAGTGCAACTACTATTCAAATGTCTATCCTTTTGAAATGAGAGCATAAGCATCAACACTTTGGGTTTTTATTATGTATCCCATTCTTGTCCCAAGTATTCTTTGCCTCTTCTAACTTATCGGGACACGAAGTCAAAGTTTAAACGGATAGAAAAATGATAAATTTGGTCTCTCGCTTGCTGAATTCACTTTTTCATCGAATGCCCTGCATATGAATAAGTCCAATAAATATGTGACCACGAATTCTTGAACTTCATGGTATGCGTTTGCATTAATACCGTGTTAAATCAACTTATTTGAAAGTTTAATTAGAGACCAATTATTTTTCTTTTCCAATTTATTTTTCGTAAAGTTCAAAAACCTATATGAATTCTGGATTAGACAATATAAAAGAAATTCTTCTTTATTAGATATGATAGAGTTTAATTCTGGTTTTCTACCCATGACTCTTCGAATTCACATGATAAGGCTCGTTAACAAATGTTAACATGACCTTTTTGTATTTAGCTCAATCCTTTTATACAAATAAATGGGCCAAGTTTTCAATTAAGAGAATTGATACAGAAAATAGAACTTTTCCTTTCTTTTCATCGACTCCTTGGTCTGCCAGTTCTAGTTGTTCATATATTATTAAAGGTAACTACACTATTATATGCAAATGTCAAATCTTCTTGAGAGGAACGTGCGCGCGCACACACATATATCCCCAACATTAGCCCATGGAGATATCTTTTCCAACTCCATTATCCAAAAATAGTTATCACATCTTTAGTGTGTTCTATTTTAGCCCTTCTCAGTTATCTATTTCTTCAACACTAATCATATTTCCATCATAATTGGTAAATTACTTGTCATGATCCACTCATATAGCCATCATTCAAAGCATTATCCGACGAAAAAATGGATCATGCTAGCAAGAAAGTGGGAACGACGATTGGAATGATGATAAAATAGAATTATGAGTCGTCAATAGTCGCATAGGGTGATGTTCTCAATCATTATTTTTAATTTTTTTTAAAAAGTTTTTTGTCCACCATGACTCCGCCCCTTATTGGAAGTCTCATAAGTTAAGGTTGTTGGTCGTGGTTGTGTAAATAACCTCATTGAGAAGAAAGGTATGATTGAAACATGTTTCTAATTCTTAATTACTTCTTATGATAATCAGATCATAACAAAATAAACGAGTAAAGTTTATCACGATAATAATATCCTGCAATATAAGTATTCAAGATAACCACCATGTAATGATTTTTAGTTTTATTTTATTTTTGTTGGACGTCATGTGAGTCTTAAGAAACAAAGGTCAAATAAATGGCAGAGAGGTGATCTCCTACTGAATGAACCTACTTGTGTAAATTGGTGGTCCGCAGGCCGGCCCCACTCTTGATAACCCATGTAGGCCATATTGACTTTTTCCATTTGTATTTTTGGTAATTTAGAAAATAATAATAAAAGATTATTTTCCGGTTATTAAAAGAACATCCACCAATGACCACTCAATTTTATACTTATAATTTGTTTAGTAGAGATTAAAATCGAATTAAAATTGAAAAACTAGCCGTTATTGTTGATTTTTATTAGATGAGTGAGACCCAATAACGGCTATATTTTCAATTTTATTAAATTAGTGTCATCATGACCATTCAATTTGATTTTGTTTTACCAATACCACCCAACTTTATATTAGTATCACCATAGGCACCCAATTTAATTTTATTTCATCATGACCACTCAATTTCATATAGCATTTCACCTAGGGGTGGGCAAAAAACCGCCCAACCCGCTCAACCCGCCCGACCCTACCCAAACCGACCGAGTTGGGTCGGTTTTTTTCATTTTTTTGGTTGGGTTCGGGTTTGGGGCGTTGAAGGCGGGTCGGGTTGGGTCGGGTTGCGGGTTAAACCAAAAAACCCGACCCGACCTNGGAGATAGAGTGAGAGGGGGATTCCAGATCTCGTTTCAATTTCTAGTTTATAGGGCTGAACTGGCGAGTTTCCTTCTCGATTTATGTCATTTTGTTAGCAAAATTTTAATAAAAAATCTGCTGCTTCTTTTGTGCTTCATCTGTTTACATCTTGTGTGCGAGAATACATATATAAAATAAGTTAGTAATCGGATTTATTCGATGCAGAAGTGCTTATTTACACATGGGCGTAATGAATTCATGGCGCTGCATTGTGATGGGCCCGCTGAAATTGTATGTCTAAACTCTAAATCTTAAATGACTCCAGTGAAAATTAGCTGGAAATGTATTTCTAGTAGTTATAATTAGAGATTCAGAGTTGCTATATACACAGAAAAACGTACACTATTGGGAGCATTTACAAAATTAGGAGTTCTTTGTCTTCATTTTGTCATTACAAAATTATAATTATCAGAATGAAAAATTCAGCATGTGTATCTGAGTTACTCCTCTATTTTGCACGTTTCCAGGTATATTCAAGAGTTTCTTTAGTGATGTTTACATTATGTAAATGTTGTCAAATATGTTATGTGTTATCAAATATGAAATTTATTGATATTGAAAAACTATTAATGTTGCTTTATATTCAGTATTTTAGTAGAAAAAAATCAGAATTTTGGAACTTTAATATTTGTTGAAAGGTTGTTCCAACCCGACCAAACCGACCCAACCCGACCGACATTTGGTTGGGTTGGGTTTCAATTTTTTCGTAGGTTGAGTTGGGTTGAATTTCGATCAAACCGATCGTATTAGGTTGGGTTTGGGTTGAGACAAAAATCGACTCAACCCAACCCACGCCCACCCCTAATTTCACCATGACCACCTGATTTTACTATGGCCACCAAATTTCTTTTCACAATTTTCTTAACTTTAAAAGGGGTCAAATGGTAATTTTGTATTATATATAAAATATTTTTTAAAAAAATAATATATTTTTTTAATTTAAAAAATTTTTATTTTAAAATAAGTTTTTATTTTATTTTAAAAACCTTTTTTTAAAATAACTTTTTATTTTATTTTATTTTTCTAAATAACTTTTTTTTTGTTTTTATTTTAATTTTTTAAAATTTTATTTTATATATATAATACAAAGTTATCGTTTTACCTCTTTTAAAATTAATGAAAATGGTGAAAAGCTGTTGGGTGGTTATGATGAAATGTTATATAAAATTAGGTGGTCGTGGTGAAACGTTATATGAAATTGGATGATTATGGTGAAATAAAATCAAATTGGATAGCGATTGTGACACTATGTATAAAGTTTGGTATCCTAGTAAAACAAATTTAAATTGGGTGGCTATAATAACGCTAGTATAAAGTTGGGTGGCTATTGGTGAATTTAACCCAAAGGCCAATTGGTCTGACGATTGAGCCAAGACCATCAATTGGGATGGGCAGGCCAACTAGACAACCAACAACTATCTGGGCTATCGATGAGACTTCTTTCAAAAGTATAGATTGGCGCAATAGTTGTGAGGATGGGTCAATCTCATATTGTGTATGTTTACATATCTTATTTGGTTCATTCAACAATATGACATTGAATTATCTCAGTCTAGATGGTCACACTTATTAAGAAGCACCTAGATGTGTAAATTGGAACAGGACCCCAACTCTTGATGAGTTGAGCCAAGCCCAACCCAAGATTGGTCGGCTCATGGCTCGTCGCAATCTGTAAGTCTTCTTACGAAGAGTATAGATTGGTGCAATGGTCATGAACGATGAGATAATCTCGTATTGTTCAGGTTCACATATTGTGTTTGGTTCATTCGTCATTACAAAGTTGGGCGCTCCAGTCTAGATTATTTCTTAATTATAGTCCACCACCCCAAAAATAAAATTTTGCCAATCTTCAAATTAGGGTTCCGAATGTTAGTTGAAATGTGAAATATAGACGATGTATCTTGTAGATGCAAAGGCGTTTGTGTCAATATGTCACTGTTGAACACAGTACTGCTTGATCCAAAATTCATGGATGGAAGCTAATTAAGTGAATGTCCGGTAAAATTTGAATTATAATTTAAATTGGTCAAACATACTTTTATCCATATAATTCGTATGAATCACAACCATTGCCAATTTATTATCCACACATTGTGTAGCACCTACAACTCATAATCACATAAATTTAAGCACTCCCAAGCATGCTCTAAGGCTAAAGATTCCTTTGTTGTGCTAGCTTTGGCCATTTAGTCCATTGTGGCACTCAACGGCGACACATCATGTTTTACTTTAGTTTTTCAAAGTCTTTATAACCATAGTCTCTACTAGAGTAAGAAAAATACTTTGATGACTAATTTGAATTTTTTTACAAATTTCAGTGATAATTGGTGAAATTAACTCCCATATATAAGATTAATTTATTCTTCACTCATTTTCATTTGCCAGTTTGGAAATGTATATTTATTTTTATTTTTGTGTCCATTAATGCTGCCAAGAACACTTATGGCAGTATCTATGACTTGAATGCTAAATTTGATCTCACACTAATTCACTCATTAGCCTCATCTCCATTAGATTTCTTCCTCTTCTTCTGATAAGGCTCTGCTCAGAATTGAAAGAATTTTATCCTCTTTTGTTCAGTAATCTCAAACGATGCAGGAGAAAATTGGCATTCCAGCTTGTTTTTCATCTGGTGAGAAGCTAACACATTATCCTACTGGTAAAACTTGGTCAGGACAGAATCTTTTCGAATCGGTATACTGGACTAAAATTGCCAATCAATGTCAACTAATCACAGTTACATGGTGCAAGAATTTGCTGCTCCATGGCCTATCTGTTTCAATAGAAGGGCCTGAGGGAGAAAGACAGTATACATGTAAAGTTGAGATGAAGCCATGGTATTTTTGGAAGAAACAAGGTTCCAAACGTTTCGCGGTGGATGATAAGGCCGTCAGCATTTTTTGGGATCTTAAGGCTGCGAAGTTCAACGGCGAAATCAAGCCAAATTCAGAATACTATGTTGCCATTGTTTGTGATGAGGAAGTTATACTACTTCTTGGAGATTTGAAAATGCGAGCTTATCGAAAGACGGGATGTAGGCCGGCGCTTATCGACCCAATTTTGATCTCAAGAAAAAAGCATATTTTTGGTAAGAAAAAGTTTGTAACAAGGGTTAAATTCCATGATAGGGGTAACTTTCATGAGATATCCATTGAGTGCAAAAACCGAAATTCTTCAAATAGCGAAGATTCCGATATGGAGATTAGTATTGATGGGCATTCATTGATTCATATCAAGCACTTGCAGTGGAAATTTAGAGGCAATGAAGCAATTCATCTCAACAAAGTGAGAATTGAAGTGTATTGGGATGTCCATGATTGGCTTTTCGCCCCAGGTTTACGCCCTGGTTTGTTCATTTTCAAGCCAAATTTGATGTCAACACCTCCTTCATCAATTTCAACATCACCATTGACATCACAGGCAGAGAGTTCCAGCTCAATGGAGGGACAAAATGCATGTTCAGCATCTGATTTTTGCCTTTTCCTCTATGCCTGGAAAGTGGAATGAGAAAATCACATAGGTCGAATGGAAATGAGACTTACGGCCACCTGAACCAATATAGAATGTGGGCTGTTGGGGTGGGGGTGGGGTGGGGTGTAAGCACATCACAAGAGGGAATAAGTGGGACCCAAAAGAGGGGTTGGAAGTTAGTAACAGCTGGTTCAAAACAAGTGGCATGATTGAAGTGGACAGATTGGATAACATACATAACCCAATAATTTCCCATCTGCATTTTTGTCCTTATTTTTTCCTTTCTTTCTTGATCTGATCTTGATATAAGTGAAAAATTATATATATTTATATTTATATTTTCAAGATTGCATACAAAGAAAAGTTGTACTACATTGTATAATTTACATTTTTTTGTTATTATATTGAATTAAGGCTTTCATTAAGTACAAAACAATATCTATATTTTTGTTACTACTTTTGAGCTGAAGCCAAACATTCTGTGAAGAAGTTCTTATTCTTTGCACGAGAGGCATCAGTTTCTTTTGCTGGTGCCTTCGTCTGAGCATGCACAGGAGGTGGAGTAGGCTTACCTGAAGAAAAGAAATGGTGGTGTAGGGGCTCATTCTTCGTAAGAGAGAGAGACGAGTCCTTAATGAATTCTTGGTTGCTAAATGTTTCGAGTGAAATTATTGGCGAAAGCATTTTATATATAAAATTTTGTTTCAAACATCCGTTTAGCAATCATTTATTTTGATAGAAAAGGCAATGTTTTGTTTTGAAGGCAAAGGCTAGAAGTGCTCGTGTTACTTTGGATATGAATCGAAGAAAATATAATGAAATGAGAATATATGATAGCTGTGGTTCAAAACTTCAAGGAAACTATTATCTCTATGATCTTGCATGACTACAATAAACATTGAGAAAATCGAGACTTTTCAGTTCGTAGTTCCTATAGTATAAATCCTGGCAGAAACGGAGCCAGGGGGACAAGTAAAAAATTTTGTACTGAGCTGATACTTAAGAAAAAAAAAAGTTAGCTGTCAAAAACTAATTGGGCTTGAGGCTCTGCCCCTGAATCTTGTTATTGTGTATTACGATGTGAAACTTAATTATTGCTATTATGTTGAGTCCATATGCGGATTGAAGATGACGTATTTTCACATTGAAGCGAACATATATAATTTTGCATGTTTTTTGTGTCAATTTTCTTTATTGCGATTTTATTGCTATTGGTGGTATAGAATAGGATTTTTAATTCTTAACATTGTGGTTGTTAATGGACGATGAAAACATACATTTATCAAAAAGTGTATTCCTATAATTGGGGCTGAGCCGCCTATCAGAAATTGAACTACCTCTGCATCTCTAGTCACAGACAACTTGGGAAACAAATTCAAATTTTGTGTCTAATAGAATACCAGCAAGTTAGTTAGTAGCAGATACAAAATCACAATGACAAATCATATGAGATAACCTCATACCCTTTAACTCTATTGGAGTGACAAGTCTACAATGACAAATGAACGTAGCTCTCACATTGAATAAACCACTATAAATCTGTGAGTTTGCTCTGCCTTTTTCTGGTTTTCGTTTTCCTTATTATTGCTCACTTAATTGGTTTTAGGGCTTCATCACTGATAAAGGTTAGTTGAGGAATCTGCAATACTACAACAAAACTTGGCTGTTTGAAGGTCGAGAGTGCACAATCTTGGTCTTTCTTCTGATCTCCCCACTCAAGATTTTCCTTAATGAAGAGGCGTTGAAGGCTTGGGAAGTGGATACTATCGGCTTTCCAATGTTCCAGATCAATTTTTTCAAGTAGAGGAAATTTTAGTTCCAGAAATTTCCCTTCATTTAGTTCCCTCTCTCGACCTGCAAAGGCAAAAGATTTCAATTTGAGCACTTGAAGATTGGGTAATGAACCGACAATCGTCATGCCTTCCCCGGGAAGGTTGCAATGTTCTAAAGTTAATTTTTTAAGGGATACCAGGATAGTGAAATTCTGCAGGACAAGATCCATTAGAGCTTGCACTACAAACCAAAATAAGATTTCTATCAATAAGATCCATTAAGTATTCGTGCGCTCCAAACTTATAAATCTCACTGGTTTTAATATTCCTTCGGAAACCCATCACTTGACAAGAAAGGGACACAAAAATATCAAAATCTTCTGAAAAAATTCCCATATAGAGGAAACGCCCTTTCATTTGAAGTTATACTGAGCTTAAAATTTCTTCAACATTTGCCCAGTAATGTGTTTTTGTAGCCTTTTAGATGAGGCCTGCAATCACAACAATAGCGAGTGGATGTCCTTTACAATTTCGAGCAATCTTCTTCCCGATTTTCTCCAACTCAATAGGACAACAACGTTATCCAAATGCCTTGTCGCAAAATAAATTCCAACTTTCATCGTCATTTAGAAAACGCATGTGACGAGGAGAATAAGAATTTTCATAACCAGCTACTGTCTCTAGCACAGTAGTCATCATGATTCGACTCTCATCCTTGTCATTTGGAAATGAACGTTTCACATCATCCCAAACCCTTGAATCCCATACATCATCCATTACAATTAGATACCTCCTACAATTTAGATTCCTATACAAATGTTGTTCTTCTACTTGTTCTTTGCACTCTTGAAGCATTTCCCCAGTCAAATTTCCTAGGGAATCTAGAATGCCTAGTAGGATTTCTTTCACATTACTATCTTGCGATACTGTCGTCCAAGCTCGAATATAAAAGTGATACATAATAAATACATCATTGTAAACTTATGTAGCAAGAGTAGTCTTACCAATTCCGTCCTTTAGCTTGAGGTTTGTCGGCTTTCTCCTAAGTATGTACCATCTTTGTTTTCGTTCAATAAAACATGTCACATTTAGTGGTTTATAAAATAAAGGCCAAATCAAATGTGCTCAAAGTACCAAAACAAAAAAATTAAAAATAAAAATAGAATACTTATTTTTAAAGTACTCTTATTTTACTCTTAAAAACATATAACATACTTATTCAATTTTATTAATAAAAATTATTTAATTTAAAACTGATTTATTTGCATGTAACCTTGCTAAGTTTAGCGAAACACGCTTTCTCGGTGAGATGACCGATTTTAAATTTCTGCAATAAATAGATTTGGGTTTCTTTTAAAGAAAATCGTTTAAGGAGGATGAAGTTATAGTGTATAGAACACTTCATACTCTAAAATAAGTATCTTCTTTCCATATTAGATACCCTTCTTAGAGTATAAAGATTTCAAGTCAAATTTGGTGCGGAATGTATAAAGCAACGGATTCAAATAGAAGTAATTGTATACCGATATTATACAGGACTAGATAGTATAACGAATAAAATAGTAACATACTATCTCATTCTAGTAGGTCCTTCTTATCAAACCTGTTATAAATTACATTCAATTTGGCAAATTTATACATTAATTTAAAGAAAAATAATAGTTGATTCTTAAGAAAAGTGTGGATAATAAATAGTAATTATAACTCATGAATGTGTGACTAAAATTAATTTTCGATTTTAATCGAATTTATAAATTGGCTGCCAAACTAAGTTTATAATGTTAGAAAAGCCCAAAGCTACTTTTGGGACGAAAAAAATGCTTTAGAATATATTTGAATAATTTTTTGAAAATATTTTATCCGATTAGAAGAGCTTTTCGGGTGAGTTTGATTGCAAATATGAAATTTATACGAAAAGAAAATAAATTATAGACAATTGAATAAATTCTAAAGAAAATATACAAGAGGTAGCTCTTCTATAAAAAAATAGAAGTTCTATCAAATGGACCGTTAATATTTCTATGATGACTGCGTATGATCCATTGGGCAAATTTATTTATTTTTTTTAAAGAAAAAAAAAAAAAAAAACCTCTTGTATCTTGTTTATCTACTCTTTCCATTGCACAAGGGGGCAAGTTTTGCCTATAAAAATAAAAAAAATCATACAGTATCAAATTGAATATTTAAATGAATCTCTAACTGTGATTCTTCAACACCTCCAAAATATACCAGTCCATCCAAGAATGTACCAAGGAAAGTCAACTTTATAAACAAATTCATCAGAAATAATTGAAAAATCAAACAACCCTTTGAGCATGCCTTCGGGCCATTCGCCATATAAAAAACATCATGGAAGAGTCGGAACATTTTAATCTTAAATATTCTAATTGTTGATCATAAAAATAAATAGGAAACCTGCCAGTTGACTTTTGATGCTGACATTCAAAGATAACCCTTCATTTCTGCGCTGAAATGTGCATCTCCTCTATATAAAGCAGCCAAAATCAAACATCTTGGCACATCTTTAACATCAAATCATCAGTGGGATTTCATAACTTTCCATAATCTTTCCCCCTGATTGTTTGGAAATCCATAGAGTTAATCAATGGCAATTCAAGGTTTTCTTGTCGTTTCGCTCCTGTTTTCTTGCTTGGCAGCCACTTCCTATGGTGAAGTAACCTTCTCATCTCTTCAGGAAAGTCTTATTGTCACAGCTTCACCAAAACTCAGACAAGGTAATATTCCACCATCCCCCCTCCCTAGCGCGCACGCACAAACAAACAAATTCATGTGTACGTGTACTCTAATTTAATTAAGATTGTATTTAGGACAGTTTCATAGGACTTTTGAAAAATCAAAAACCAGTGAGACTAAAAATATTGCTTTTGAACCTATTTGGATAACTTTTTGAAAGTGTCTTGTCTGGTTAGAAGATCTTTTAGAGAATGCTTCATAAAACTCTTCTCCAAGAGCCATAAGCAAAAACTCTGCCAAATGGGCACTAAATCTAGTCATCACATAAGTGGAGAGTATTTATCAATAACAGGACGAAATCAAGCAAAAATTACAGAACTTTGGCAGGGAGACATAACACCACCTCGAGTTCTTTCAACACAAAAGATAAACTTCGCTGGAAGCTGAAGAAAAAAAATATATGAATAATGTCAGAATGTAAATATCATGATTAATCAGTCTACTGTAATCGTTATTTCAAGAAAAATATTTATTGGCCTTGTCTATTAAGATACAACTCACAAGTACATGTTTTTACTCACATCTAAAATTATTTCTAAATTGCAGTACTGAAAGCTGGGGAAGACAATATAATAGTGTCATGGTCATTCAACAAATCCCTAGCAGCTGGGACAGATTCAAGCTACAAGACAGTAAAGCTCAAGCTCTGTTACGCCCCTGTTAGCCAACAGGATCGAGCCTGGAGAAAAACGGAGGACCACTTAAACAAAGATAAGACCTGCCAACACAATATTGTTACTAAGCCATACAGTTCCTCTAACAACACCTTCACCTGGACAGTAGAGAGGGATGTGCCGACTGCTACATACTTTATCCGAGCATATGTTTATAACTCTGCAGACCATGAGGTAGCCTATGGCCAAACCACAGATGCCCATAAGACCACCAACTTGTTCGATGTCCAGGCAATTAGTGGACGCCATGTGTCGCTTGACATTGCCTCTATTTGCTTCTCTGCTTTCGCTGTCGTGTCTTTGTTCGGTTTCTTCTTCCTGGAAAAAAGAAAAGCCAAGGTGTCCCAAGCAAAGTGATGCAGTCTCTTGGGTACCTTTTGTCAAAAACTACTCAACGTTCTATCAGTACTTTTAAAATAGTTGAGTTGTGTTTTCTTCATATATTATAATTTAACTAGAAGTCTCCAGTTGCATGTGACCAATCAATGTAAAAATGCTCTGTCTAATACAGAGCAGATCCTTTCAAGGACTTATAAAACCTTCTTGTAATGATATATTACATTAACAAGTTGTGATGACCATATTAAGTTTTCTGCCCAGTCTCTTACAGTCTTGATTCATTATTTATGAATCTATTATTGACTTGACATATAAGATGATGCATAGCACTTTCCTAAAGTCAATGATGAGGATGTAGCAACTACTTAATTGACCTAAATCTGCAGGATCCACAACAAATTGATTAAAATATATGGAGCTTTGACATGAAATAATGCTGTCATTATACATGTGTTTTATTTAATTCAGTTACACCTCATATGTACTTGCAGAGACATAGAAAGGCCAGTATAATGTAAGAAGGAGACAGATATCAACTCTATTTATGTCACGGCGAAGAAAATTCGCTCCTCTATGATAAGCCGAGATGTCATTTAGTTAAAAATAAAATAAAATAAAATAATAGGTAAATGAGAATTTTATTTCTTAACTCCAGGATATTATTCTTAATAAAGGTGAGATGTACTAGTTATCTAACATCAGTACGACAGTATGAATTAAATCATCATGTATTATATTATATGACATGGATAACCTAGAATGGTTGACAACAATCTAGGCTTATACTTCAAAACTCAAAGCACAATGCTCTAAAGTTAATGCACGTTAATTAGATTTCTGGTATAGTTACAATAAAGCATTAAACGAATACGAGATAATATAATGCATTAACAAAATCAAGCGTGAGTGCAAAATAAAAGTGAAGACTGGCACAACATTTCAAAAACTTCTTTGCAAAGGAATTGGGCTTAGGAAATAAGAATTTCCAATCTTTGTGTATCTTTCTGAATAAAAGTATACACCTCTAAAGCTAATGATGGTTATGTTGAACAATGAAAGTAGCAGATTACAAGCTTACACTCATTGGTACATCTAGCAACTGAAAACCATTTCCTGGCTCTCCATTCTATCCGCTCCAGATAGTTGTAATCTGTCATCAAAAAGATTAACACATCCAAAAGCATCAGTTCCGGGAGGGCACTCCAAGGCAGCTTCAAGTACCCGATGATGTATACCATGGGAGTCGACTGAATGTCCACCTTTGTGGTCATGTCCAGCTAGACATGCCTTTACGCAATTGTATTGGTGAATCACGTACATCACTTCATCATAATTCCACAAGAGAGCTTCTTTAGTTGCTGCACCAGGATCTAAAGGTAGATGGCAACATACCACAACTTTCTGGTTAGAATTTGTTGCATCCTGAAGGACGTGATCCAACCATTCCAATTGTTCTTTCCCAACTGCTCCATTGAACATAAGGAATCTTCTCTCAAGCCCCACTAATCCATTTGGACTGTTTTTGTCTGAATTTGGATTCCTTTCCCGAAGAAAATTCAAGGCCTTCAATGTCTTTTCATGATCCTTTGGCCAACCAATAGCGCTTATATCATAGCCATCAAGGACTACAATTCGGTATTCTGGAATTGGAGAAAAATCATAGTAGGCAAGACCATCAATGCTAGGAATGTTCAGCATTTGAAGCAACTTTTCACGAGGGAGATTGTAGAGGCAGTGATTGCCAATCATGTGATATACAGGGCCATCGAAAACATTAAATTCATCAATGACCTTTTTAATAGCAGATAGAGATTGGTCTTTTGGACAGAAGCCATCAATAATGTCCCCAAAATTGATCACAAACTTTGGCTTTTGCTCATTCCATTTCTGGACTGCCCTTTGCAACATGAGAAGGCTATGTCGGTAATATCGAGGAACACCAAGGAATGAACGGCCATCAGGAATATCAGCATATTGGACATCCGATATCACGCCAAATGAAAATAGAGGCGGCTTACCTTGTGCACTCACAATTCCATTTGCGTAAGCCATAAATACCTACCAAAAATCCTATGAAATGAAAAGAATAACTTCAAATCAACTTTTAATTCCGGTGTTGCAAGTCATCTTAATCAAGGGTACAAAAAAACCCGATATGCAATGAACAGTAAATCAAAATCATCAGTGCATCAGTTAAAACTCTTAGAACTCCAAAAGTATCCACATCCTGTTTTAAAGGCCCATATTAACCAATCTGATGAGAAAATAAAGGAAATAGCAAAAGCCGACCTTATGAAAAAAATTATAACTAAGAGTAAAGAAGCCATCTTATTTAGCTGATCAGAGAGAAATGTAGACTCAAATGGAATCTGATATTGAAGGGTCACTTAGATTGATTGAGGCCCGACTAATTTAATTCTCAGTTGTTCTAAATGGCCCTGTTTGTGCTAGAACAAGGATCGGGGATTCCAACAGGTAATTAGACCTGGTAACAGGAATTATCTACTGTACTCATCTCGATATTCTAGCATAAGGAAAGGTAAGAGAAACCATAATGGCATTTTGTCATATTTGTATCAATAGTATAGGTAGTAATAGCACAAATGGCTCTTAATTAGTGACAAACCATAACTATACTTGTATAAATACATGCCACAGCCCTGTAAACAGCAGCAACAGTGTGATCCTTGTCCATATGACCCTTAGTTATCACCTTTTGTTCAATGCCTGTCTCAATAATCAGAAAAAAAGAAGACCCTGACTACTATTCTGAGCCATATTATACAATACTTGTGAAGAGTATTTGATTTCTACCCAAATAAAGAAAAAGGAAAGAGCTTTCCTCTCCGATTTTTATGACCACATCCACAAATACTAACGCATATAATACATGGATTTCGATCAAGGGATCGATTAACTCTTACAGGAATTACGTAGACAGCAATGTCTCAACGCATATATAATCAAAACCACATAAAAATATACGAGAATAATGATTTAATTTAATTAGAGATAGATTTATGACATACCCCTTTCGACAAATCCAAACCTCCAGCTTTTTGTGTCACTTTTTTACGCGCAGAGAGAATTATATAATTACAGAGTCTGTATTGTCGGAGAAGGGTACGACGTCGTACGATGTTCTCGGAGTCCGATTGTTTGGTAGGTACAATCGTCCACGTTTACTTTTTAAATTATATTCGAGATTTAATTGCAATGAGGGTCCTTAATATTTAGTTACGCTTGTATTTATATCTCTAACTTTTTTTTTATCGCGTTTTATTTTTTACTTTCAATTAATTGGAACATCTTGTTTCACGATGATTTATTCCAAATATTTTGCTAACCTACATTGATTTGAGGTCCATGTATTTTGTCAAACTTTTATATTTAGGCCCTTTTTATTTCTAATTAAAATCATATTTTAATTTAAGTCAAACAATCAATATTAATCACACATTTCATAGGTCCCACAACTCATCAACTACACATTTCAAAAACTTCTATCACAATATATTAAAAATCTAATTTTAATCCATACCAAACACTCTCTTATTGTTTATTTTAAATTACGAGAGAAAAATCGGGTTTTTATGCTTTTCTAACAAAATTTTTGGACATACGTCGTTATTTGAGACAATTTTTACAATTTCATAGAAGTTTGAAGACAAAAGTGTGATAGAAAAAAAAATCCAGGACATAAATGCAAAAATGAGCAAAGATTAAAAATAGTTATTGCAAATAAAATATGGTGAATTTTATAAATTGTGGTGTAAGCATATACTTAACAACCCTTATTTGACATCCATTAACTCAAATCTCTGTTATTTTTTTTTTTTAAACGCATTTTCAATTACATGTTCACACAATAAAATATTTTGTACGTAAATTCAAATTTTTTTTTTTTACTTTTTAATCACACATTCTCTGACAATTTTTATTTCAAAACTTATTTTCTCAAAAAAAAAAAATCAAACAGGGGCTAATGGTCCAAACCTTGGACCCTCGCTGCAATCTAGTCCAATTCTGTAACATTTCAATCCTCAACCTTTGACTAATTAGCAAAATACGTCCTAAAAAACAATTTTTCCATTCTCTTACCAACAAGCTCCATATTTCATCTTGAAACCTTTTTAAATAATGAAGGAAACATGTTCTTGAGACGAAAGTGATTTAAGTCATATTTCATCTTTATTTGATATGAATTTTTTTGATAGGTAGGAAAGTGGGAATTGATCGCCCCTATCACTTGTTGCCGTAAGAAAATAGAGCCCATCCTACTTTTCATGTCCAATTATGTGTCGAGTAACTTGGTCTTGGAATATAAAATGATTAGGAAAGAAAGTTACGATACAACGTAAGTCCTTTGTTATTTGACGAATACACTAGGAGGTTAGATTGGTGGTCCCCAGACCAGGAAGGGTTGCTAAAGATTTTCAAGACATGAATTATATGTAATTAACTAATGTGAGCAAGGCATGCGGTCTACCCCGAGAACTAGAAAACAGTGTGTTTGAGGCACTTCGAGTATAAGAAACGTGATAGTTACCTGTTTGGGATAAAGAGCACGCTACAGATAGTTTCTTGATCTCATCTTTGCTTAGTCCCACTGTACCTATGATTTTCAGGCTCAGGAACCTTTGACCCTCGTTGCAATCTTGTCCCAACACTGCTTGGGAGTCTGGAAAACAATTTCTTACCCTTCTCTGCATTGTCGTCCTGCCCTATATAGATTTGAGGATTCTGATGGTCTACTTATCTATACATTCGCTCAATTAATCACAATTTATCACGTTTAAAAGCACAAAAAAGCGTGTAAAAACACACTTTCAATCAAATTCACTATAAAAATCTAAGTTCTTTTTTTTTTTTTTTTTT